>VWYI01030101.1:0-18681 GCA_013399455.1 Anthoscopus minutus | reverse complement strand
TTCCTCCTTATTTCACCAAATATTGAGAATTCTATTATTTCACTNTATAGAATAAGTTGTCCACCTCTTCCTCCTGGCTGGATGGACAATAGCAGACTCCTAGCAGGATGTCAGCCTTGCTGGCCTTCCCTTAATTCTTACCCATAGGCATTCAGCTCCATCACCATTAGTTTCAATACCCATCAAAAGCCTCCCTAATATAAAGGGCCACCCCTCCACCTCTCCTCTCTTTCCTGTCTCTTCTGAAGAGCTTGTAGCCATCCAGTGCAGAGCTCCAGCTATGTGAGTCATCCCACCACGTTTCCATGATGGCAAATCCATCACAGCTTTGCTGTTGCACCATGGCCTCCAGCTCTTGTTTGTTACCCACGCTGTGTGCATTGGTTTATATGCACCTCAGCTGGGCTGCTGATTTTACTCCTAACTCAGGCTTACCACCCTTGGGCCTGCTTCCAGACAGTCCAGCTGCATCCCCTTCCCCCTTCTAACCTAGTTTAAAGCCCTCTCAATAAGTTCCATCAGTTTATAAGCTAAAATCCATCTACCCTTAACAGAGAGGTGGAGCCCATCCAGTTCCTGCAGGCCAGGTGCCAAAAAAGTTGCCCCATGATCAAAGAACTCAAAATTCTGCTGATAATACCAACCCTTGAGCCACTTGTTGATAATGTGCACTCTCCTATTCCTTTCACTGTTTTTCTCAGCCACCAAAGGGACTGAGGAAAAGATTACCTGTGCTCCTGCCCTATCAACCACCTGACTCAATGCCCTAATATCCTTTTTTATTGCCCTAACACTCCTCAATCTCGTCACTGCCATCCTGGAGTATCAGCAGTGGGTAATACTCACAGGGCTGAATCAGCCCAGGGAGTGTCTCAGTGATATCCTGTACCTGGGCCCCAGGGAGGCAGCAGACCTCCCTGTGGGATGGGTCTGGCTGCCATATGGGCCCTCTATTCCCCTAAAAAGGAAATCACCCACTATGACTGCCCTTCTTTTTGATGTTGGAGGTGCTGGTCTGTCCTACAGATGAAGTGAAATTGGGAGGCTCACTGGGCAGATAATTTTCTTCTGTATCCTCTGGCTGACCCTCTAGATCCAGGGCCTCATACCTATTCTGAAGTGGCACCTGGGTAGGTGATGGAGATCAGAATAACTACAGATTATGTGTTAAGAATATCTATATAATATGTGCTTTTCAAGTCCATTCGGCTCATAACACACCACTGGTGTTTTCTTTGAGATTCCAGATGTAGAGCAATGTTTTTAATTAATCTAGATTTGGAAGTACACCTCACAACTCCAGAGGCTGACATGGTTTTGAAAATTACACTATGGCTTCCTGTGCACACAACAGTTTCTATTCAAATAATTCAAAGTCAAACCATATTAATTCTTGAATGCAAAATAAATGTATTACTATTCATACAGCTTTTGACGTTGTGTGTTGACCCTGGCTGGTCTCTGTATGCCCACCTGAAGCTGCACAGGGGAGACAAAGAAAGACCTGTAGATCAAAAAACCAACTACTATCACAATCAGCCTGGGGAAATAAGTTTAATTTATTATAAGTCAATTCTTAAAAAGACCTTCCCTCTCCCCTCCACCCTCTCCACTTCTTCCTCACTCAACTTCACTCCTGATTTCTCTACCTCCTCTCCTCCAGCAGCATAGCAACACAGGTAATGGGAGTTGTGGTCAGTTCATCATACATTGTTCTTGCCACTCCTTTCTCTGAGGGAAGAGGACTTCTCCTCACCCTGCTCCAGTGTGGGTCCCTTCCACAGGAGACAATCCTCCAGGAGCAGAGTGCTCCAGTGTGGGGTTGCAGGTGGGTATCTGTTCCCCATGGGCTGCTGAGATGGTTCCCCCTCCAGGGGAATCTCTGCTCTGGCATCTGGAGCACCTCATTCCCCTCTTTCTGCACTGGCCAGTGTCTGCAGTGCTGTTTCTCTCACTCATTCTCACCCCTCTCTTGGGCTGCAGGTGTTTCTGCACACTAAATTTGCCCCTTCCTAAACACATTATCCCAGAGGTGCCATCAGCATCACTGCTGGGCTCAGCCTTGGCCAGTGGCAGTGTGTTGGAACCAGGTGGCATCGGCTCTGTCAGACATGGGGGAAGCTTCTGGAATCCAACCCTGCAGCCCCCCACTGCCAAATTTTTGCCACACAAATGCCGTACAAAGTCTTCTTATAGTCACATACCCGTGTACATTTCTGAAGATAAAAGAAATGTTACCTGCAGAGGAGATGCAGAGGACAGAGACTTCAGCCTCAAAGATACATTCACCTGGTGCTGTTGGGTAACAACCACCATGAAAAGAGTATTAAAAGACACTTCTCTACAGTGCTGGAAGAGTAATGGCTCACAATACCTCTCTAACATTCTTTGTGTATGCATATATATGCACACACACAAAAATAACACCCCACAATGAGGTGGGGTGGGATAATCATTTCCCATTCTCTTCTGAGCAAGGAGAATGAAAGTATTCAGACAGTATAATTTGACAATAAGAATTGTCATTTTCAAATCAAATGCAAGTAAAATGCTTTTTCATCAGTTATCTAGAAATAGCTGTTAAATAAAGCCTACAAGTGAAAGTCACATTATATATTCAGCTGAATGGCAAGTTATGCCCTGACAAAACCAAGAAAGAGTCAAAGTGAATTTATAGATCCAGTTTTCCTCTACATTCTTTCTTCAAATAAAATGTCAGGCTTTGATTATATATAAAAAAAAAAAAAAGAAATTACTGGGTCAATACAAGAGAAAGAAATTCTGACTATGCCACCCTGAAGCAAGATACCTTACAGGATTCTTGACAGTGCCTAATGGTTAGATACATCCAGCTGCTGCCCGCTATCTGCACCAACACCTTTCCTCCTGCCTTCAATGTACCTGTTATTCTTTACCTTTCAATACTGAAAGTAAAAGCTAGATCAAATAAAGGATTTAGGGTCATGGTAGTTAAGTTCTGTAAGTTACTATTTCAGTCACAAAAGGGGTGGCAAAGCCTCAGGCCAGGTCCTTGCATACAGTCCTGGAAAGTGTCTGTGGTACATGAATTCAGCCCAGCCAGGGAGATGGACACAAAATCACTTCAGGTGCCTTCAGCATCCACATGACCAGGCCCAGCAGATCAAAAACTGAGCTGTGTTTAATAACTGAGTGTTCTCACACCTCACTCAGAACTGGAGCCTTTCAGATGAGCAAATCTGAACTCTCTTGTTGCATTTCCAGGAGGCTCAGCACGACCCATGGGCTGCCTGTCCTTGCTGACAGGTCACACACCACCCCAAATGCCGAGGTGCACACACCTTCTGGCTTTGTGTCAGGCATCATCCAGCTGGCCCCCGCAGGCAGGACATCTCTGAAGCACAGAGGACTGGCTCAGTTAGGGATAGAGTAGTACATAGGGCTGCAGAAAAACTCACACTTAGCACTATCACCAAAGGGAATGAGGGGTTAGCCACCATGTGCTTGGAAGGGGTCAGGAAATAGCCTGCCAAAACCAACAAAAATAGAGAGAGCTCCTCCTTGCTGTGAGGAGCCAGTGATTTTTGTCACCTCTCAGCAATGGCTGTCAGAGGAACGTGGGGAGGGGATGCACATGTGCCACATCCAGGAGGCACTGACGAGAAGATGAAGGAAAGCTTCATCTCTGGGGAGACTTTGCCTGGCAACCAGTTCACATCTGCATGGGTCAGGCAGTCAGCAGGGGCCGGCAGGGACACTGTACCCCAGACACTCTGCAATCAGACAAAAGGTCCCTACTGATGGACTGCAGTGGGACATTGCACAGGGGTGATGCCTGGAAGAGCTGGACCAGAGGCTAGACAGAGTTAGGGGAATAAAGGATATTTATTGAGAGGTCACTCCCAGACAGCACCAGTGCTACAAATGAGGCTCTATAAGGATGGATCCAAAGATGGAGGCAAAAGGGAGGGGCCAGTCCCGAGATCACATTCTTGTTATATGTTTGTGTCCATTTGCACACAGTTTCACTTGCCTGACCTCTTCCTTCCACCTTGTTTTACTTTGAGCCTGAAGTTTGGAAGAGGTGTCCTTGAGTCCTAATTGGAGTAGGATTGTTGTGTCTTCATCACCTTGTGAAAGGATCTTAGTAACCCTGGACAAAAACCACAAACCAATGCAGAATAGAAAACCCAAAATCCCAAGGTATCAGGGGCAATGCTGTCCTGGCAGCATGCACACCCTTGGGAGAAGGCATGAGCATAAAAAGTAACTGTGTCAAAAACCTCGGGGGCTGCTCTGTTTCTCTCCTTTTGACTCTTTTGGGGGTCTCTGGGGGCTGTTCTGTCCTTTGCCTTTTGACTCTCTGGCGGCTTTTCGAACTTGCTTTTAGAGTCCTGCCTTTTGGCCATCCTGCCCTCGCTGGCTCTCGCTCACCCTCGCATCTGTCCCAGCTCCTTGTGTCCCTGACCAACGCCCTGCCTGCTTTGCCTGTGGGCCATGCAGAGGCACCTGTGTCCTGCCCTGCCCGCCTCTGAGATTGTCCCTGTGACCCTGGCCAGGCTCCTGCCTGAGTGGCCTCACCTGTGCGCAGCCCCTCCAGAGCCTGCCTGGGCAGGCAGGGCGCGCAGCCCCACCTCGGCACATGGACAGCGCTCCCCACCCTCCGCTGGGAACGCCCTCGTTTACCTCCGTCTCCCCTTTCCCTCACTCCCATTTTAATTCCTTTTGCTCTGTGTTCTCCAGCCCTCTTTAGTAGGGTAACTCCATTTTATTTTGTGTTTTCATTTCCAATAGTCAGTTCCTGGATACAGCGTTTGCCTCGTTTGCCTCAATTCCGTTCCCGACCGTGCATTATTAAAAGAACTCCTCGCTGTTCTGCACATTGGAATGTGACACCTGCCTGCAGCATCTCCCTCTATGTGCACTTGCCCAAACTTTCATCACTACCACTGAGAGAAGTGCCAACCATCTACTGTCCAGAAACTGGGAAGAAATATTCGCATCTTCCCCAGTGAAGCCAACAGCAAGCCCTGTAAGCCTGAATGCTGGGTGTAAAATGTTGGGGGGAACAAGTCTTAAGTTAGCATTTCTACTCCCAGAGCTGTTTCCCAGTTCAAATTGCATCCATTATTACACCAAATCTAGAACGTGAGACTGCCATGGCCTAGCAAACATGAGTTTGAGTGATATTCTTATTGATCTAGAATACTTTTATTCTAGCAGTCACTGAAATTTATTTTCAGAACGGATATTTTATTAGATTTGTAGGTGCTACCACATTAATGCATGCCAGGAGGGAAGCCCATATAATTAAAATTTTATGAATATAAAATTAGAATATAAAATTAATAGAAACTTGATTATGAAAAGCGCTTCATGAACAGAAGAAAACAACACAGAAAAACAGAGTGAACATTCTGATAGAAAAACAGTACTCTTATTTAACATCCATTATTTTATTAGTGATATAACATGGAAAATGTCAGTCTCCCAAGTAGTTTGTTTTAGACTGACCTAATAAATTATTTGTCAGTGTAAGAGGATTGTTTCTTACTTTACAAGCAATTCCACATGTATTTATAGAATAACCCCACTGAGATCAGAGGAAGCAAGAGTAATAATAGCTGACTATATCATCTCTAGTGCAAGAAATACGCATCCAGTATCACAAAGGCAGGATTAAGGTGGGAGTAACCTTACATCAGTTATGAAGCTCTCTAAACAGGTATTAAAAAAAAAAATTCAGCCAAGAACAAAAGAAATTTTCTGTACCACCAGGAAGGAATAAAAAAAAAAGATGAAAATTACAGTCTAGGAAAGATTAACAACATTTGACCATCATTTAACTATTAAACTATTTAATCACCAGTTACAATTGACCAATAAACAAGTGTCTGGTTAAGGAAAAGAAGAAGGAATTGAGGTGGTAACTGTCATCTAAAAAACACAATAAAGACTTATGAAATTAATATCAAATATATAGATTTGTGATTCTGCTCACTTAACTCCTTTGTTGATGCCTTTACTATATATTCTTCTAATGAACATGGATATTGTTAATGAGTGAAATAAATCAATCCAGTTTATCCTAAAGTAATACAAAATTCAGTTCATCCTGAAGCAATACAAAATATCATGCTCATTTGGACGTCATATCAAAATATAGCAGCATACCAGAAATTCCAAGCCTCACTGCATGCTTTTTAAATCTTTTTTCTCTGTTCTCTCTCCCTCTATTCAATAGGAAAATGAATGAGGAAATATGGCCTACATCATCATTCATTTTCAGCTGACCAATTCTGATCTTTTTGGCTACTAAAGCCTGACCCAAAACCCCACCAAAATCAATAGCAATCTGTCCAGCCACATGCACTGGCGCTTCACATATTGACTGTTTCAATCAGCAGTGGTTAAACTGTTTATACACGAGATACCAGAAAGCCACAGTCTTAAATCTCACCATTTGTGAAATTTTCTGCTCTTAAATGCACTTGTTCTGCTGATAAGATTTATTTGATGAGATCTTATTACACAGCAGCTAATGGAGTACTAGAAATGGCAACTTTCTCATTTCCTTATTGATTTTCCCTCTTGCAGCTCTCCAGCAAGTGTTTCTCAGCATGCTGAATTTCCCTATTTGGAAAGTCAATTACCATCTATTTTCTCCTGATGTTAAAGCACTAACAGAACAGAAGGGAAGGGGGGAAGAACAACAATTTTGGTGTTTTCCTTTATTACAAAACATCTTGATAAAAAATAGTGTTGGCAAAGATATAAACAAAATCGAGCTCCGTTTCTGGTCCATATAGGCAGGATTTATTGCATATCCCTCATTTCTTCATACATATCAAGATTCATCAGTCACAACACTGGTATCTGGCTGTGCTGCTCTAGTACTGTGTGTATGCATTGCTGCTGCAGACAGGTAAAATGAGAACCAGCAGAAATCATTCTAGAACATCTATTTTTCCCTTTCAATTCCTGACCCTACACATGCACACAGTTTCTCTTGGAAACCTGCATTCGCTGTGCAATTTTGAAAAAAGAATGCCAAGACAAATGTAATTCAAGGTATTTTTAAACTAAATGCCAGCACTAAGTGTTTTATCAACCATTATAAAAAACCTTCAAGAGCAGGAATATGTTTTTAAATTTTAAGAGTACTGCAAATTGGACAAAACAACACATTTTATGTGCAGGCTCAAAGAAAGTTTAATGTCTATGGAAAAATTTCAGATACAAATAACACATTTTTATTGTCAGAAACAAGATAGGAAAGTATTTTTTGTTCCATAGGGAAAAAAATATGCTAAAATAAAGAGAAAAATGCTTATCTTTGAAAAGGTCTGTATTTTTGCTACACAATTAAATTGTTTCATTAATTATTAGAAACGCTCAGGTCTCAAAAAAAGCATATTTCATAACAAAGTTAATTAATTATGTCATGGAGATTGCTGGTTACCCACATATCAAACCCTCTGTGCTCTCCTGTTTAATCACTGTTTTATTTAATTAGAGAAGTGAAGAAAAGATTCAGGATTGCACAAATGCATTATCCTCCCCTGCCTAGCCAGGTTTTCACTTATCTCTAAAATGATTAAATGTAACAGTCACTCACACAGATCTAACTGACTATGATCTAATCTTGCAATTGTTAGCCTGAACAAAACCTTCCACACTTTCTTCAGCTCCAAGAAAAGCTTGAAGAGCTAACTTACACAATTGGGGATCTCTCACACATGCAGGTGCCAAATGATAAGTTTGGGAGGCTAACTACTGCAGGCTCCCCATTTTGAAACTTTGGCTGGCAGAGACCAAACTGAGCTTGCATGGTATGAAAAATGCATCATTACAATATTTGCAAAGGATTTCCTGACACAGGGCTCTGTTTCCCCTTCCATAAAGAAGATGCTGCTGCCTGAAAGCTGAGGCTGGTAATGGAAAAAAACACTACCACCAAAACCAACACAAAACCTGAGCAAACTGGCAAACAGACTGCAAAGATCCGACTGTCTTCATTGAAAATTTACTGTCTCTTGAATAATAAAGATTATTTCTAACCTTTGATAAAAAGCTTTTTTGAGGCAGCATGATCACACTGTTGCTTCTTACGGGCAGCTGATACAAATTATCATCAAGAAACTATTTAAGTTTTTTTTTTTGCAGCACTTTCTCTATTGAAAAACACGACCTCTGATGACAAGTAACTGTAATTACATATTTTAGCCTGATTTCAGGGCTGAACAAAAGAGAAACTTATGATAAACTCCCACTCTTCCAAACAAGCTATACAATATATCATCAGTGAAAGTAAAACTAGTATGGTTCAAATGGGGCAAAGTCTTTGGAAAGAATGCTGAGCTTTCCAA
The DNA here is from genome assembly GCA_013399455.1 of Anthoscopus minutus. Classification (NCBI taxonomy): domain Eukaryota; kingdom Metazoa; phylum Chordata; class Aves; order Passeriformes; family Paridae; genus Anthoscopus; species Anthoscopus minutus. The sequence continues at coordinate 10,333 of VWYI01030101.1, read as the reverse complement.
ACAGTAGCAGCTTGTGTTCTTTGTGCCTCGTGTCTAATCAGTTATTTGTGGGCTCGGTGTTTTCCTGACAGCTGGTATATGGACACAAGATCAGAAACTGTAGGTGTAAACAACATAAGATTTGTTAGAAATGAGATTCCATCAGAACTACCTCTGCCAAAGGAAAACTAAAAGCTTATAGTGCAGTTTCTGTTTGGAAGGCAAATCCTGCTGAATCTGCATGCAGTCATTAAATCCATACTACAGAATATAGATTTATCCCTCATCGGGCATTCTTTACATATTTCCAAATTAAACACCCCCTCTTCCAAGTGTACAAAGAATCCCTTCAATCAAACAAATTTTCTTTTACACTGTTTGGAAAATAACTTGAGAAATTTCTGTAGTTCCACACTTGGGCTTATGCTTTTAGGTTAGGCAGCTGTGCTGTTTCTTGATGAAGTTTTGGTTCACCTTTACATTACGAAATAACTCAGAGAAAAAGAGCAGAGAGGCAGACACAGAAAAAAAAACCAAACCAAAACCAAAACAAACAAAACAAGAAAACCCAGAGGAATATAGCAGACCACACTCAAGACCTGAATGTGGTTACAAGTATGGAGCACAACAACAACAGAAGAAAGCAATAATGATGACCAGTCCAGAGGATCTCCAGGAAAAGTCTTGAAGTGTCACATCTTCTTCTCAATAATCACAGTAGTTAAATAGCAGTTGCAAAGTTTAGAAGTAGGAACAGGAGCCAGCTTCGATTGCTTTGGTGATTCTCTTCATTGCAAAGTGTCAGCAGAGCTGTTTTTAACCAAATATCTGGCAATGCACTCCCACCTGAGCTCATGGACTGAATACCATAAGCATGGTTAATACACCCAGTATTGTTCCTGCACCTTGCTTCAGAGTTCAGGACAGTTCAGATGTTTCCACACTTTCCCCACCAACCCCTCTGCAACTTTCTGAACCAGTATTAGTAACAGCTCTTCATCTCAACTTTTTTCCTTAATTCTAGAAGTTCAATAAGCACTGCAAACACTCAAAAAATCCTAGGACTTTCTGTTTCTCCAATGGTAACTCCTCAGAATCTCAGTCTCACTGTCCTGTGTTTTCCTATACTATTGGGCTCAGTGTGTATGTTTTCATAGGGAAGTAGTTGAGAACATAAACCTCATTAGGAGAAAAATAATTATTTAAACCAGACACACCAGAAGAACATTTCTGCTTGTCACACACCACTCAAACTCTCATCCTCTGAGATGTTGTGCTCCCATCGTGAGCACAAGAGGACAGAGAGCTGATAGCAGCTGGCAAGTCAGCCAGGCAGACAGCTCACATAGTGCTGAGCACAGCAGCCCGTATATAATGCTCAGGTAGTCTCAAAGCTTCCCAACAATGAACTTTTCCCAAGTTTTCCATACAATGTAACTGTACAAGTAGCTTATACTTTTGTTTCTTAAGGTTTGGGTTTTAAGAATGTGAGCAATCCTGCATCTGCAGGAGGCACACATGGACTACAGACACAGGAACTACATATACATAGCATGCATACATATATATTTTCCATAAGAAAGTACAAAAGAATTATTCCCCAAATCTATAATGACCAGAACCTGGTCCTACACTGAATCTGAGTAATACAGGTTTGCTCATGAATGTTCAGAGACATTAATTTTAGAGATACAACATTGCTAACGTAACTGAATTTTCAGTCTTTCAATATGCATTTCTATAAACACTCATCAGCAATAAATCTAGAATTGTAACAAAGGTTTTCATGTCTACAATACCAAATTAAATTTTGGCTTATAACTAAAAACATGTTATGTCTTAGCATCCTGTCCTATGTTTTATGAAGCAAGATGATATTAAGAGTTCAATGCTAAATATAAACCTCACGTAGAAACCATTTCTTTTACCAACAATACCAGCCAATACAATTTTTTTTTATTCTTCAATTACAACATTGAAAATGAATGATTGCAATAATAATTCAGATTTTTCTCTGCTCCACTAGATACTGGTACAACTACTCCTTTATGAAACCATACTTAATATTATTGATATCAAATTATAATAAAGTTTCCCAAGTACTAAGCAAATACATGGAATCAGTAGAACAGAGCAACCCTGACTGTGGCATTCATCAATTTAATCAGCCTTTTGCTGCTGTATTTTATGAATCTATATTTCTCCATTTATTACTTCTTTATTTAGAATTGCTAATCTTCATAAATATTTCTCAATAGGCTGAAGAGAAAACATAATTCATTTACTTGTTTAAGGACCTTCCCATTCACTTGCATCTGAAATCTAGAATCGCATTCTCTCTTGCAACCTTGAAATCACATTTCCCCCATACCACACAATCTGACAGATGTCAGTCTCAGCTCAGGATGAAAGCAGATATGTGTAAAGCACAGATGAAATATTTTGACAGGTTTGTCCCTAAAAGACTACATGGTATCTATCTCACTGGAGCCAGCACTCTTAGGGTACCAGTGCTAAGCTGCATCCATGCTTTCCATACCAGGAAAGCATGGACGGTAGATCCACACCAGGAAAGCATGGATGGTGAGGCTGGTGGATTTAAAAAACAAAACTTAATCAGACTCTGCCTGGGAATTGCATATTCCCCCACTGAGAATTCAGTCCAGCTCTGGACTGGAAGGGAACAGTTTTACAAGTTGTAAGTCAGATCTTCCAGCACTGATAGGGAAATGTGTTCATTACACAACCTCCCAATTTCCTTTATCCTTTTTTGCCACTGAAGCTGCTGCTGCCCCTAAAGCCAAGTTTTCAGTCATAAATAAGAAATACAGATTCTATGTCTAACATCTCTAATAATTCAGGCTTATCACATCTACATGCCCCATAATGAAACACTGCAAAATGGCCATGAAAAGGTTACCAGAAATCAGAGATGTGCACACAGCTCTGCACCTTTACTTGGCCCAAATCCTTAAATGATCTTCTTGTGCTTCTTTTCCAAAGCCATTTTGGGATATTTTGGCCTGTAAATGCCTAAATAAAGGTTTTGGGGTTAATGCTACCACTGTCCAACACCTATAAAGAGACAGTACCTGTGACTTATTGGAGAGTATTTATGTGAATTCCACACTGCTAACAGGAGCACAAGAAAAGGATACTTTAGATAAATCTATCAAAAATTACTAAGGAAAAAATTAACAAGAAAATTTATGCTGCCTTATGGCAGAAGAAGAGAACAGCAGACCTCAAATGCGTTCTCTGCCATTTACAATTTAACATTTACAATGTTAAAAAAAACCCCAACAGTTTTCTTTTATAGAATTTATTCCATGCAGTGGGTGTTCCATATCTAAGTCCTATTTCTCTGAGTCCCTGGATCAAAAGACTATTCTTATGCTTAAAGATGTCAGACCAATGGTGCTATTTGCAATGAAAAAATCTTCAAATAATGCCTAATAGCCAAGTTTAAGTCCCCTCCTAAGCATTGTAAGAATTAGCCATTCTTTTTAAGTGCATCCCTGGATAAATGAAGGTTATTTTAAACATTTACAGCACACAGCTATGCATCTTATGGCTGAATTCATGATTGCAAGTATCTGGTAAGATAATATAATAGTGGAGTTAAAAGTAATTCAGGGCACCTCCTCAGTCCAACCCAAACCTTTTTATGACTATGAACAGGTAATTAGCAAAATCTTCTGTAACACCTTAATAATTAGGATATTGTTTGATCACAAACATTCCTTATGAGCCAACAACACTCACAACTTTGCAACTTTGAACTATCAGTTAATCTTACTGAGAAGCAAATCACAACTTGATTTAGAGCTTGATTAAGAATTTAACTACCAAACAGAAAAATACTCAGTCTTAAAATATAAGACCACAGAACATTATGGAAAAAGAAGAAATAATTAGAAGAGCAAGGAATATTTTTCACACACAAATGGTAACAGGGGAAATGCTATAGATTTTTCTGTGTTTTACTACAACCATTTGGCTCCTGAAATTCATAGAGCTACATCCTGGGAAATCACAAACCAATACTGACAACATTTTAGAAAGGCCTAAAAACACGTCCTTATCTATAGAAACCTGGCTGTTGTCTCCAGCATTTCTAGATATCAAGAGACTGAGACACAACTCAGAGCACTTTCTTCAATGATGGAGATCAGCCAGTCAATACTCATTCCTGAGAAAATAAAAGCCAAGAAAATATCCTAAGGCATATTTCATTAAAGCATATATTAGGCACTCGATTTTTAGATAAGAACATATATTCAAAGAAGAACTTCTGAATAAAACACACTGAACTTGCAAGCTATGCTTCACATTTCTTTTGAGTTAAAAAAAACTTGCATTACTCTAAGGAATACATAAAATTATTTTACCCCAACTCAATACTTTACTGGCTCTCAGTCTTACCTCTCCTTCACCCGCACATGCTTAATATCTGAAACGAAGAGTTTGTGAAGTTCTTCAGGAAAATATGATTACATAATTACATTTATATAATTTTATATAATTAGATTTCTAACAACCCGTTTATGGGATAATAAGGCCCTCACACTGCAGAATCAATGCAGCTCAAAAATTAGTACTGGATTTCATCTTTGCAATGCCTCAGCAAAGCACTATTTACAGGAGCAGCTGAAGGATAGTGTCACTTGAACTACTTGCTGCAGCAGCACAGAAAGTCTGTAACTGATCCACAAATCTAATTGGAATCCTGAGTCAATATTCACTGTCCAAAGCTCAAATAGGTATTTATTTCACAGTAGATAAAACAGGAAAGAATTTGGCCATTGGACCCACTTTCCACTGTATCAAATATGAAATGTATCATGATCTAGCTCTTCACTAGGGCAATTCCTACAAGTTTATATCCTACTAAATTTGCCTTACTCTAGATACAATAACAAATAAAAACAGCAATTGTTTAGGACAGCTGCTATTTATCAGTGGAATCTTTACAGTTTTAAAGAACCAGAGATCTCTTTAATGACTGAACACCAAATGAGTTGCTATGAACATTAGCTGAATTGTTGCTCCTTTATAATTACTTCTGGTTTGGTCAAATTTCCACTTAAATTTAAATCAAACAAGGAGGCCTGAATCCACTACATCCTTCACCAAAATTTTCTGACATCACTAGTTATTTAACATACATAATCTATTTCCTTCAAGCATCCTGAGTCTGTGTGTAAAGATTTTTATACTTCTGATTGTCAACTGAAAATTTTCAATAAAGATGCCAGAACAGAAAGAACATCAGCCAAAAAACGCAACTCACTCTGACAAATTACTAAGCTTACTACAGAAAGAGGTAAGAAATAATAAAAGTTATTTTACAGGAAAGTTAGATTATCCTTAGCCCTTTATAAGACACTCATAAGTCTTCAGCAGACCTAAATGAACAAAAAGAAAAGAAAAAAGACACAATATAATATATCCAATGATAGCTCAAAATGCTTTTAAAGCCCTCCTGAGTAGTTTCTCTAAAAATCAAAGCTCCTCAAACTGAAGAGCTCAAACTTCTGGAAGAAGGATAGCTATAACAAGCAAGGAAAATGTGAAATACTTTAGCCTTGGAAAGGTCATCTCACCACATACAAAACTGAATATCCCTTTAGCATGTCCCTTTGCAAGCAGCAGAAGCTGTCTGACATCAAACCTGAAGACAGTGATGAATAGACAGGTTTTCATGCACAGTTTGGAGTAGCTTATATTTACAAAACCTTGGCAGAAATAAGATAGCAAAACTGCTAGTACAACTCCTAACATATTACTGTGTATTGAAAAGGAAAAGCTGAAGTGTCACAGTCTTGATCAAAACATTTTCATCAAACTTTGCAGGCTGGTAGGCTGGTTTATTCAACAGTGACTAATTCTCCTCGGGGGCTTCCAGTTCTAGAAAGTAAGAAATGTTTTCATATCCTTAGAAAACACAGAATAGCCCTTAGTCTGTACACAAAGCACTTCATCTTCCCAATTACAAATGCTTTCATATATAAAAGGATGGAGCTTAAGGCTATGCAGTTTCCTCCTGCTTGACATCCCTTGGTAATTAGATATCAGAATGACATCCTGTAGTACTTCCTGATAATGTGCTAATATTTGGCTCTTTGGCCTCAGTGCCACTCTGAAATAAATACAGTTTGAAGACTGCCAGCAAGCTGGATCCCCTAAACTGTAAACCCTGCTTTAGCAGAATTTTCCTTAGTTTCTAAGTATACTTTATAATGTATGACAAACTGGTGTCAGTGTTGACTCCCAGTTAACATAACAAAGTTAAGGAGGTTTTATGTCATACTTAAACATGGGTACATATAAAAACTAGTCAAATGCACTTTCATGCTTTGTTTTTCCTTCATTAGAAAGGAAATTCCTACATTAGAAAGGAAAATCTTTCCCTCAATTCTACTTCATGCTTATTTTTCATTCTAAAGGATGGCCATAAAATGCCTACTCAGTGCTTGTGTAACAACACTTATGTAAAGAAAACCCTATAGGGCTGATACCTCCCGGGGCTGCATTTGCACTTTCATGGGTACCTCCTAAGTAGCTAATCTTGAATAATTTAGAAGTATTTCTTTTTGTCCTGTCTGACCAACTCAGCTTAATTTAGGAATTTTTAAGTGGAGGGTTATTGAGGCTTTTTATTCTAATGATGGAATTTTTTGGTTGACTTTAGAGCGGTTTGGTTGGGTTTTTTTTCCTAATAGTTTTTAGACTTACCCAATTTCATCTGCACCATACTCTAATCTTTTACCTGATTAAGAAGAACAGCTTTGACTTCTAGACCACTAATTCCAGTCTGGGAAGCTCCAGCAGCAGCTTCAGTCATAGCAGTCAAATCACATTGCCTCCTTTTCAGACCTTCTTCATTAATCTGAATCACATTCTTGCAGCAAAACCTTTATAGTTGGAATCTCTTTAGTTTTGGATTGACGTATTTGGTATAACTGAAAGGCTCATTTCTGTGTTCCACTGGCATGAAGCACAAAGACAAAGCACCAGGAACAAACACCACTCCTGCAGTAAGCACAAAGATGCAAAGAACTCAGGTCACTCAACAAATAAAAAAACTGCAATCAATCAGCAATCAGAAGTTGAGACAAAGTTTGTATTTATGGAGCATTTAGACTGCACCATCGGAGCTGAATTTCATTTATCCTATGCCCACTGCAAATGGCCACGCTGAGATAAAAAAATCATAGATCTGAATTGTTTAGCCAATCTGACTCCTTCCTGTAAAATGAAGCCTCTCAAAACTGCCTTTTGTTAACAGTTTTTGCTAAACAAATCCCTTGTTTGTCTCAAGACCCATTTCCATGTGACAATGAGTATTATTCAAATAGACACAAATTAATGTTATTGCCTTGACAGAGAGTATGAAAAGAGCACAGAGAACATGATACAACATTGTCAGTGATGCAACAACCTTCCACTGCAAAAATAAGCAGCAAATAAGTATTTGCAGGTGGCCAGACAATGTGATCCTGTAAAGGCACAGTCAAACCCCATCACCATCCATGTGGTGCAGGTGCACTCACACTGCATCCAATCACAGGATTTGTGCAACCTTAAATACTTCCAGCACCTCAGAACAAACTTTGCTTCAGTTTTGGGGAAACAGGCAAGAGAGATTAAAGAGAAAGACATTCAAATCAATCCACAGTTTTAACCAAGCTCTTTAGGAAAATAGAGGGTATTTTAAAACATGAAGAAAGATAAAAAAGAACTTTACTTTCTATGCATATTATAGAAACATTGTTTGATTTTAACAAATTATACATGGATATTTCCAAATTTTATTTAAGAGATTTTTACCAGGTTCTTAAGCTGAGAGAGGGTATTTGCAAAAATACCAACATGAAGACCCAAGGTTTACATTTCCCAGCCATAGTTATTTATCATTCATCAAAAATAAGTTTCTCAGTTTTGAAAATAGTCTTCTATTTAAACTGACATCTAATTCATCAAACCTATTTTTTCTTAAATGGGAAATTAGTGTTCCTTTTTGAAATATTCCAAAATTAACATTTTTTTCATCTATTTATTTAAGTATGAGTATTCTGCTTTGAGTAAAAAAAAACTCCAAAGAGAATAAAAAGAACTGAATTAAAAACAAAGCAAATTTTTAAAAAGTAAAAAAAATGGGAACAGAAATCAAAAGCAAATAACTTTATTCCATTGTCATGTCACCTACACTTTAAAAAAAAAACAAAAAAAAACCCACATTTCTACTATGCTAGAAAAGTGAGGGTATCAAACCAAGGAGAGGTTTTGGGAAATTTGTGGAAGAAAAATGAATATTCCCTGAAAGACAAAAACTACCAAACAGGAACAGCTACTGTGGCCTCTTTTGTCTAATTCAAAGATGGGAAGTTTGCATCCTAAAAGACCCCTCATGAGACGAGAGAAATATAAACAGTAGCAGGCAGAATTCTGCAGCCTTAAAAAAGAAGGATATGCAATAGAGCCAAAATTAAAGGAAGATCAAAGAAACAAAATTATTTATGCTATGTGTGTGCATAATGGGTTCATATAGAAAATACTTTTTTGTTTCCCAATGTTTGGAAGTTACTGTGATCCTCAGAATATTTCAGTGTTATCCATGTGAAAATGCAACACAAGTAGCTGAATACTTCCCACTGTCACTCAGCAAAACACCTGGAATGCACTTTAGCACATTTCTTGCTGTTTAACCATTATATTGGCACATTTAGAAGTGACAGAAGGATTATGAAGCACATAATGGCCCAGTGCTCCTTTTTCTTCAAAAACATCTCTCCCCAAGGGGCTTGATTATTTACAGCATTTCACTTCTCATTACTGGTAGTTACTGGATCAAGAACTGAAGCACTTTGCCTAACCAGTTCAGTACATTACACTATTTAAAAGTTTGGGAGAGCTTCAGATTAAAACAGACACAATAGGCAACAACAACAACAAAAAAGCATAGTCAGAGCAAAAGCCACATACACTTCATGTCACTTCCTTAACACTTGATCAAAGAAAAAAGAACAAAAGGGGGGGAAAAAAAACAGAAAAAAAGGAGGAAAAAAACCAACAAAAGCAAAAACCCCTCAGAGCTACAGAGTTGTTTTTATTTAAGTGAAAATGTGCATTAAATATTTGCTTTACTTGTGTTTTCGCTGTAGTTCGATCACCATATCTCATGACTTTTCAGAGTAGTAAACATTGTCCCATAGGAAGCAGTAATTTACATGGTATTTTGACATTTAAGATATAACAGTTAAAGTTCCCAATAGGCATAATTAGGGCAAAAAATGCACTAAAGTGAATAACCAGATACCATTTGTGCATTGATATTTGAAGAAATAAACTCATAATCACAAGGGTATAACCAGTCTTGAGACATATTAAACAGACAAATCCCTAACTCTTAACACAAATGGTCAAAGAAATTACTTGGATCTTATGATTGGAAGTGCATAACTTGACCTAGACCCCAGATAAAATTATCAAATTTCCTCATGACATACCAGAAGATAAACTAGCTGAATTAATGAATACATTGTTGGGAAATAAAACTCATTTGCTTTAGGAGGAGAATACAACACAGACATGGGATAAATGTTGAGAAGACAAAGGGCTGGACTCATCAGTTCAAAAGTTCTGTGATCTCACTTGATGCAATAACTGGTGTCAACTTTGCCAACACATGCTTACATTTTTACCTCTTGACACTGCTCTGCTGCATACAGAGCATATGGGTATCTGACCTAAGGAAAAAAAGAAAAGGCAAAAATGAAATAAAAATCAAAGTTTGACTGAAGATTCTTTAAATGAAATTATTTAATGAGTCAGTAAAAGGTCAGTCCTGTTGTGATTAATTAGGATCATGATATAATTACCCTTACAGAATCAGACAATCTGTTCCTAAGAGTCCTTACAGCTATTCTAAAGTAACACTGTTTTCAATCCTTATCCTGTTTACTAGTCTGGGTCCAATTCTAGCAGTGTCCCGCTCCAGCTCACAGAAAAGCACTCTAGCACAGCCCACAGGGGCTTTGCCAAACAGGGGGGACCCCAAGGGAGGTCAGGGCCCCACCAGGAGCCCCCAGCTCACAGGGCAGCAGGGGACAGACCTGAACAGGGCAGCAGCAGCAGCCAAGGTCCCACACAGGCTCTGGGACAGAGCCTCCCGAGGAGCCACTGAGGGAGCTGGGGGCTTCATCCTGGAGAAGAGGTGGCTCAAGAAGATGTTATCACTTTCTAGAACTCCTTGAAAAGAGCTTGTAACTGGGTGGGAGTGTGGCAGTTTTGGTTTAAAACTGGGTGAAACCCCAGTTTAGGTTCGCCAATTTGAGTTTCCCGGCCAATG
>VWYI01030081.1:2016-15339 GCA_013399455.1 Anthoscopus minutus | reverse complement strand
TTGGTTTACCTTGTTATATATATTAGTAAGGAACTGTTATTCCTATTCCCATATCTTTGCCTGAGAGCATTTCAAAATACAATAATTGGAGGGAAAAGGGGGAGGCTTACATTTTTCTTTTGTTTTTCATTTCAAGGGATGTTCCTGCCTTCCTTGACAGATACCTGTCTTACAAACCAAGACACTTTTTAAAATGAAAGTTCTTTCATTAAAACTGTTAGTCATTCCTGATTTAAAATTTCACAATGGTTATTATTATGTTAAAAGTTTTTTCCCTTATCCCATCCCTATGTAATTCTTACTCCTTTGTTTAATGTATCAACAATGGATTCCCTTTCCTGAACATCTCTTCCTCTCTTTTTTAAAAAAGAAAAGGGTGATATGTTGCAGCATGTTTTTTGCTTACTGTATTTAATTACTTTCTATATTTGAAAGTTGTAACCCCCCCCCCACCCCATGATGTTAATAGTTTATCCCAGGTGTACGCTTCTATCCCAGCTGACAACCCACTCTGCAAACTGCCTCTTGTTTCCAAATGTTCCCTGTCCATCCCTGTTATTCTATCCTTCTTTGGTTTATGTCCCACTGTAATCCTTCATTGGTTTATACTTTGTAAACCTCTCCTTGTTCTCCTCTCCTGAGTTTCCCTCATAGGCTCATTCATCCCCTCGCCTTGCTCCTCTACCACAAATCAGTGGCTGTAATCTGAGTTCTGGGCTCTCTTGTGGGAGAACTTTCAGGAGAATAAACCTCTTTGGAAATCCCATGAGAGGCCTCTCTCTCATCCTTGCTCCTGCCCTCAGTGCTTGGGTGTTTGCAGAGCGTGGCTCTGAGCCAGCACTTGGGCTCTGCTCAAGGCTGGCCCACTCCTGGCGTGAGTGCCGGAGACTCCTGTCTGCTGAGCTAGCCACCCCCCTTGCTCCGACACTGCGTCAGCTTGCGACCTGGGAACTGCAACAAACGACCTTCAACAACTAAACGAAACTAAAAATTTACTCTAAAATTACCAAATCCACCTAACTAGCAATTTAATAATACTACATCTCTTTCAGACACCTTATTAAGACCTAAACTATCTGATTTTCCCATCTATTTTAAGGACTAAATACCTTTGCTATACATTACTCCTCAGCAGACCACCTCAACTAATTGTGACATAAATCAAATTAACATATTCATTCAACTTTAAAATAGAGCCTTAGATCTATATTTAATTCAGGGAACACAGTTACAGTATTATTTTCATATTGTAATTTATTTTTTAAAGTAGCAAAATGCAGTGAGGCAGCATACACAGTTGTTCTCTTTGTCAATTAGCAGAGAGGAAAATATCCAGGTTTTTTTATAACAAATTTCATAAACAGATCTAATTATAATTCTACTGCTAACAGCTGTTGACAAAGTTATTTCATGTTAATATAAACTGACTGTATATACGTCACACCATAAACTGTACGGTGGAACTTGCAAAATTCAGTTATGGAAGTTTTACATTTACAAAGAAAAGGCTGGTATTCTTTCTCAATCATTTTGGTGTCTAGTATTTCAGTTCCTAATAGAAACTCATCTATGATTTTACTGCATACAATACAACAACAGCCACCCAGAAAAAAATGATTTAGTCTATTTGCAATTAAAAAGCAGATTTACTAATCCAAAGTTCTTGCAATCAAAATTATTAGACTCTTGTGGCCTAATAATCATCTAGAATGGAAGCAAAAATACTGGATGGGACAAACTGTGAAAAATTTCAGCTCGTAGTGTTCATCTTTTTTTAAATCAGCATCAATGTACAGTGCAAATGCCTCAGGGAAGCAGACCTTAAGGAAATAAATATGGTAAGTAGAGAAAGCTTTCATACATATTTTGGCTTTAAAAGAAATAATTATGCCAATGAGCTCAGGTTTTTACCCTCTTAAAACTCCTTCCACCTAGACCTTCAGCCGTTCTGAAGTGATGACAAAGTGTTCATAAAAAAAGCAACAGACATCATTATCAAGACTTAGCTCACAACAGACATACTAAATTTCTAGATTTATAGCTCCTGGTATTAAAATATAACCTTTAGTTCAGCACACATTGAATGCCATTGCATGTAGATACAACAATGACACTATGTTACATAAGCCCAGCCTTTGACAATTCATTTAACTTAGTTTCAGAAGGAACCAATGGCACATCTGATGTCATAGTGTTACATTCCTCCAACAGAAACACAGTGAGAAACCTTAAATATGCTAGAAAACAGCATTTTACATTTAACGTGCTGTTAAATATACTGTGGAAACACACAAATGAAATGAAAAACAGAAGGAGAAAGAAGCTGAGTATCTACACGAAGAACAAGAAAGAAGAAAGTCTTCATACATAAATAAAACTGGCTAACAATCCACAGAAACTGAGGACTAGAATGCATGCCAGGAACTTCTATAAATGTCTCTTGTAGTTCAGGGACTGCAAAAAGCAAATTCATCCAGATTTCTAGGTATAGGTAAGTACAGGGAAAAACAGCAGAGGCAATATTGTAATAAATGTGGGCACCAATGACACTGCCAGAGGAAACCTGGACAGAAAAAAGTGACTACAGAGCTCTGGGGGCAGACATGAAAAGCACAAGGGACCAGGCTGTGTCCTCCTTAATCCTATCAGTGAAAGGAAATGGTGCAAGGAGAACACTGACAATACAGGCTGATAAGTAGCTGCAGCACCAGTGTTGGCCACAGGGTTCTAGATGCTAAAACCATGGAACCATTTTCACAGACCACCATGTGACCAAAAGATAGTAAGTCCCTTCCTAAGCAGAGTAAAAGTATTTTTGCCAGTAAGATGACTGACCTCATTAGAAGAGCTTTAAACTAGGAACTACACAGGATGGAGAGGGTGACCCACAGTCCTGAGGGAGCAAGAAGGAGACTGCTAAGGAAAGGGCATGGTAAGATGGGAAGGGATCAATCACAAAGAAAACAAAACAGCAGGTGCAGGTTGACAAGAAGGTTACTACGAAGTATCAGTGCAAGAAAAGTCCCACAAAACCTTTCCAGGACCTCAACATGCTGGGATGACATGCCTGTGTATTACTGCATGCAGTGTGGGCAATAAACAAGGTGAGCTGAGTGTCTGTGTGCAGCTGTAAGGTCAGGATATTGTCGGGATCACCGAGGCAGGACTAGAGCTATGCAATGGAGAGTTCCAGCTTCTGGGAAAAAGCAGCCCAGGAAGTCAAGAGAGACCACCTTTACATGAGAGACCATCTGGAGAGTATGGAGCAGTGTCTCAGGATGGATGAAGAGGAACAGAAAAGGAAAGACTTTAAGGGTTAGGATTAAGGAGGCAAGGTCCCACAGAAAGTTAAGCAACTTGGCTTCACCAGTTGTTGCAATTTTCTGCATTAAAATCTCACTAACATCATGGTATTTGATTTCAGAAAATTTTACATGGAAAAGGGAGAATCAGAGCTTTTGCCATTCTTCTTTTTTCTTGTTTGTTTTTTGTTGGTTTTTTTTAAGGAAGGAACAATCCTCCCGAGTAGGTATGCAAATCTTGACTATAGAATAATTTTGAAGACAGAAGAAACCTTTCTTCTTCAGTTTGATTTAGAAACTTGTGGTTTAGTAAATACCAGCACTAAACTATAAAGCTGTCAATGCATAAAGTGATCTACAATGCATTTCCCATTGTTTATGACTGCAGTTTTTCAATTATTTTCCAGAACTGCATTTATCTTTCCATCCACACATTTTTTCAGCATTTTCCACAACAGAGACTGTTTCTGAGTATTTTTTTGTCTTTACATTTGTTTATCAATAACTAAACTCCAATATAGTCACTTCCTTATTTATTTCAACTTTGGAGATACACATTTTCACAGAACATTAATTAATCGTGCCTGGAAAAGAACACTCCATTACATTATTTGCTTACATTATGATACTGAACATACTGAACACATTCTTAACACTAATGAATGAGATGGCCATGGCTTTCAAATAGCTCTTTTTGTAGCAACTTTTTTTTATAAAATAATAAAATATTTTTACATTACAGAATCATAAAACTTGACTCAGCTGCTCCACAGACTGAAACTGGAGCAAATACTCGTGGGACTGCAAGATAATCTTTATCTCAATTGAATTATAGTAAGCACTTAAATTTAAGTGCTATTTATTATGGCAAATAATTTAAAAGCCTAAATATGATGGGGGAAAAAGGACTACTTTTATACATTCAACCAATGTAATTATGTATATTACTGTTAATTGATTCCCAATACTGAAGAGTACAAGAATACATTACACAAGTTAAGAGTGAGTTCTTGAGAGAAAAAATCATTGCACCCCTCTTCTGGAGGCAAGCTTCTAACTTCTCCAGTTCTATTTCCCCACAGTTTAATCGATTTCCCAGGTTTTCATTGTGCAACAGGAAAGACACAGGTTGTAGAACTTGCTCTGTAATTGATTTTTCTATATTACCCATTTAACTGATTTCAGACCTTCCTGACCCAAATAGCTTCCTTAAATTCCATATTTCATACTATTATGCTAGAGACATCTAAACAACCTAGCTGATTATGACAATTACTTCCTCATATGATAGGTCTTATTGATCCCAAAAAAACCCACCAGTCATGTGACTTTTGAAGCACCTGGACTCCCATACTAGGCCTGGATTCACTTCCCTAAGGACAGGCTAGGCCAGGTTACAACTTTCCAGTAGGAAGGGACCTACAAGAATCATGAAGTTAAACTGCCTGGTCAATTCAGGGCTAGAAAAAAAACTAAAGCATGTTTTGGAGGGCATTGTCCAAACGCCTGCTAAACACTGAAAGGCTCAGGGCACCAACCACCTCTCTGGGAGGGCTGTTCCAGTGTTCAAACACTCTCTCAATGAATAAATGTCTCCTGATGTCAAGTCTGAACATCCCCTGGCAGAGCTGTGAGCCCTTCCCATGTGCCCTGTCAGTGGATCTCTGGAAGAAGAGATCACCACCTCTCTCTCCACTTCCCCTACCTAGGAAGCTGCAGAGAGCCGTGAGGTCAACCCTCAGCCTCCTTTTCTCCAAAATGGACAAATCCAGATTGCTTAGCTGCCCCTCACAGGACAGCCTTTCCACTAGCTTCACTGGCTTCCTCTGGGTGCATCCCAATGCTTTCATATTGTTCCTAAAGTGTGAGGCCCACAACTGCTCTCAGTGCTGCAGGTGAGGCCTCAGCAACACTAAACACAGAAGACAATCCTCTCTGTTGACTGTCTGGTTTTGCTAAGTTTGATGCACCCCAGAATGACACCTGTCACCCTGCTGACAGATGTGGAGCCTGCTGTTCACCAGCACTCCAGGTCCCTTTCTGCAGGGCTGGTCTTCAGCCACTCCACTCCCAATTCAGACTTTTAAAAAAGCTTTTTTAAAAGCAATTTTTATGCAAACTTCTGCTACTAAACTAGGATACCTTTGACTGTTAGTTCTGTCTCTGGAAGCAAACTCAGAAATTCAGTGAATGACCAGTCTTATCATCACTCTGCAATTCAAGAGATGCAAGCACAGTGGTCTCAATACTGTTTTACAAGTCCAAAACCACAAAGACAGACAGAAAGAACACAGGAGCTTCACATTTAATCTCAATGGTCATTTCCCCTTTAAGTCTTGCAAGATTGTTACATGAATGCGTTTCTTAAACAAACAAAATCACCTACTTCATCTCCACTCAACCAGTTTCTGAGAAGATAAGAAGTTTCTCTCAAATATTACTTAACAAACTAATAATTGCAAATAATTAGTCTTCTAATGGGAAAAGAATTCCAAAATTATTTGTGTATATTTAAACAATTCAACTTTACAGAATAACACATCTAAACTTCTGAGTAAAGAATTAGCTCACCGAAGCTATCAGCCTAATCTTAAGTAAGTAGCATAGCATAAAATTAAGAAAAATGAGTGTTCTGTCTTTTGGACTGCTGTCAGATATTGTCAGGGTGAGTTATTGAGCACCTCTAGCCAATTCTCTGTCCTGTGCCTGCTGGTCTGTAAGGAGAGCACATCCTGGAGTTGCATGTCTGTGTTAAGAGGGACCAGTATATGCAAGCTGGTCCCACACTCCATAAGAAGTTACTATGATCTCTCTGCATTCCCTGGGGTTTTCTGCTCTAGAAGCTGTATTTCACCCAGAAGAAAAAACCAACCCTTCTAAGCAAAACAATGGGTACTATATATCTGTTGAAACACTTATAGCAGAGCATTAATTTTAAATCTATGCAGCCTGCTGACTGCATAGACAGGTAAGACAGACCAGTCCAGCCAGCATTACTTGTCTTGCATTAACAATATGAGTGTTTTGGTCAAAACTAAGCTTAAAAAACATCCTACTAGGAGTTTCCCCTCATTGCAGCAACATCTACAGGCAACACATGCCACCAGGAAATGTAATTGTATAATAACAATCTTAAAGGCATCTAAGAATGAATACACCAGCCACCTAGCAAGTATTTCCTAACCAATTGGCAATTACAAAGAATAGTAGGCCAATAATTTGATTTAATGAAATCTTAACAGCTTCCTAATTTATCATAGATGTGAGCTTATGCTGCTATGAAACTTTAGTATGTACCACATGAAGTCACATCAATTTCAAGTATTAAATTACCTGAGTTGCAGGGACAATGTTCTTCCATCAGAAGCAATGTGGTATAGTGTGGTAGGTGTACACTTAGTATGTCTAGGTTCGTCTAAATCACAATGTTGTCAGGGAACACAAGCTTAGAGAAATCTGGTGCAATAGTTTATATGCTGCTGTAGCAGCATAAAATGAAATTATGATATGAAATACTTAGAATAAATGTATTTTTCCTTTACTATTTATTTCAGATCCACTACGTTATGTAAGAGCACTGCAACATGTGTTCCACGTTCAATCAGTAATGAACTAGGAATAAGACTACAATAAACACCTGTAATTAATGTATTTACACATAAAGTGTAATTGTTTCTAAAGAGTACATTTCTAAAGAGTATGAACCTCCCAAAGCTACACTGGCTCTGTTCCAGCTTGCAATATTTACTGACATATGAGCAACTATTTCACACTTCAACATCTAACACCAAAATTAGATTCAAAAGCAGATACTAAATTTTATTAATGTATTTCAACTTTTTAAAAAACCTGTAATGAACTACGTAAATTATTGTTTCATGTAATCATTATTTCCTTATGTATACAGCAATAACTAATGCTTAAAAAAAATTCAAGGATGAAAATATTTGAAGTCCACACACACACACTGAACTATACTTAATAGAGATGCACTATCCTGTAGAAACAAAAGTAACTGTGCAAACAGCAAACTTAATTGGAACCAGCTACTGGTCCAATCAAATGAGATTCAAAATGTAATGATGACACTTAAGAGTTGTCCTACAGTCTCAATTCTGTATTCTTAATAGACTATTCATTAAATTATTTCAGAAGATTTGTGATTTCTTTAGTAAAACCTCGCTTTTTCCATCTGGCACAAATATTGGCTTGATGTGTTTTTCTACAGCACCAACATCAACATGCAGTATTCTAATCACCTTGTTATTCAGCATCACTGATTAGCACAGCCCTGTACTCAGACTGGTATACACTCTGAGACTGTTACTGTTGTAAGATGTTTGCACTGTTTTTTCTCAATATCACACATCCAGAACATTTCACAGGGCTGTCCATTCTATTATAGAAAAATAATATAATAAGCTTTTGTCTTTTATTTTGTTCCAAAGACCTCTGCATGACACTGGGACTCCAATGTCCCAGTTCTGCAAAGGAATATGCTCTGCATTCCCAGTACATATACTTTGTGGAGTTTTTTAACAAGCTTTCTAATGCAGAAGAGACTACTGTATCCAATCTGTCCACAGAATCCCAAAAACTGAAACATGACTCATTAAGGAGCAACTGGATTAGTTCAGCTTGCTGACTTTATCCTCTCCCAACCTATTATCTCTTGCCATACATTAAAAAATGGAAGAATGAATGACTGGGAAAAAAAGGGCAGAAAGCTATTATGCAAATGACTAACATCAACCGAACTGCCTGACACCTGGAGCGTCCACGCCCAAGAAAAACTAACCAGACTGCATTTGTGATTCCCATGGTAATCACTGGTCCAGAAAGGAGCAGATATGCATGGCTTACTGGGGTAAAGGCTAGACAGTCTGTCTCAGATTGAGCCAGCAGGCAGACCCTGGGGGCCATAACAAGGCAGAGTGAAACCAAACAAGCTGGAAGTGGCAGCCAAGGCTCAGTGGTGCTCCCTCTGCAACACAACTGTCCCACTGCTTCCCTTGGTGCATAAGCAGAAGCAATGCTAGCAGAGGGCTCCCCAGAACAGCTTTTGGGACACAATCTCAGACACTTTCACTTTCCTCCAGATCTGGACAGCACAAAGTCTTCCACAATGAAGGTCCTGCATTCCTTCAAAAACCACTTTTTCCCTTTTTCCCACTAAAAAACTATCCAAAAATTCCCACCACATGCTTTACCCAAACACTAACAAGACCTGTAAGGTTATTCAGTTCTTCACACTTATTTTTTCCAATATTCCTCCTAGTGTTTTCACCAAAAAATGAAAACACTGTAACCCTGCATTAGGGTGTTGATTCAAAGTGACTGCCCACTATGCTGGTGCAAAGTAGCATGCACAGAAATTCAATACTGAGAATACTTCCTGATTCCAGAAAATCATACCACCACTTTCCACTGTACAAACTTTGCCAGCCTTTACCCTTTTAAATTAATATCCTCTACCATGTGTGTTTAGCCCAGAGATTAATATCACTTTTAATAACTCAACCAGAAAACTGAGGAGCAATTCTCTTCACAAGCTGAAGAACCTGTTGTACCTCTTTCTCTAGCAGCTCTAATAAAGCTACTCTCTCACCAGAAAGTGGCTTTGCTATTCCAAAACAAAGCAGAAAAAGTCACTACATTTCAAAAACACTACTCTTGCAAAACAGAGACATTTCTCACACACTACTCTGTGTTATTTTCATTCTTTTCCTGGGGACCAGCAGGTGCTGCACAGATTTTTGTGTAACCTCTAGGAAAAAGTTAAAATTGTATGTCCTAAGGGGAATGTATTGTATTGTAAAATTATATGTCCCCTCTGGCTCCAGAGAGGCAAGGCCAGTCACTATCTTGTAGACTTGACTGCCAAAGGAACAGACTCTGTTTAAAGCCATATTTTACATAAATGAATCTGGATGGACTATTTTAACACATTATTTGTAAGAGCTGGTGTCAAAAGATTTTCATTTTTTTGTTTAGCAAAATGGTTTTCAGCTTATTTCCAATACTTGGTTATGCCCTCTCACTGTTCTAGTAAGCACTGTTTCTTCTCTTCTTTCAGTAATTCTTGAAATGCTGAAAAACTGAACCATTTTGTGCATTAACAAAAGTAATATATCTTAATAGCACAAAATGTGAACAACATTAGCTTACTGAATAAAGAATACCCTGGAATAAAGAAGCTTTGTAATTTTAAGATTTCTCTAACTTTTCACTTCACCAGTGAACCAGTCTGACAACTTAAAAGCTCCAAAATACCATGACTTAAAAAGATTCAAGCAGCTCATCAACTGCACAAGTATTTGTAAACAGGAACAGAGACTGGGATACAGGCAGGAAAAAAGCAATTCTGCAACTTTTGGGAGAAAAACATTTTTATGGGCATCAGTGTTTGTCAAAACAGACTTACAGTAAGATTTTAGCAGAAATGAAATTAGGTATGAATTATAGTAAGACGAACATTAGATAAAAGCCTGAAAGAGAAGGTCAGAGAAAACCACAGGGCAGAAATGTCTTAAAAATAATTTATGCTTGCTGTCTATCTTAAGAAGCATTAATTCAGTTAATCAAAACCACATCAATACATCACAGCTGCTGACAGCCAAAACACTCATTTATTCCAATGGGAAAATTCGGTGCTTCAGGAACAGAGAATGACCAGATTGGTAACACGAAGAGAGGATAAAATAGGCTGAAAATAACATACTAAGATCTGAACATCCCGTTATATTTTCCATGGTACATAATACATGTTCCAATGTTAAGCAGTTACTAGAAAATAAACCAAGTAATCAAGTTACATACAGAAATCATGGAACTGGATGAAATTAACATCCAAGTATGCATTTTCATTTTTAAGTGTTTATGAACTTCAATAAAAGAAAAAGAACAGTAAAAGTTCAACAATGCTAAGCATAACTCCTTATCCCTTGCTGTTTTGTCCAAATTTGAGACTAATCTTGGAAGAAACAATCTCTTCTCACTGAAATCTACTATAATTATACTGCAACAGAGCCAAAAACATTAACTGTCATTTAGACACTCATACAAAACCGTAAGATGGATCTTGGAATTACATGTACATACTGCCATTCAGTCAATTTCCACTAAAGGAAAAAAAGAAAATCTTAGAAGGACACATAAGAACTATTAGCAAGTTATTTCAGTACATAATTGACCAAAAGCTCTCTTATGTTGTCATTCAAGCACAATTCAACAAGAATCAAAATCCATGCAGATTGAATACATCATTCCCTAAAAAAAAATCATCTCCCTGTGCAAATTACTTATTTTCCTCTTTTAGATGAGGCTGACAAAGGTTTGATATAATACACTGACAAGAACTGATGCTGATGCCACTGTAGCAACAATAATAATTCACAGGGAAGTAAGCTGCAGCTACAATACAGCTGAGAACAGTGTCCATCTGAGCAATTTTAGATTTCAAAACATCCACTGAAGGAATAACACAAGAATTTAAAATAATCACCATTTCTATTTTATGAATTTTTAAGAGATTATACCAAGCATACATGATGACGATCAGCCTGGCTTACTTAAGACACTAAATAAGCTTTCACATTGTAATCAAGTAGCTCAAAATAAATTAAAAAATACCTAGTTTCATTGTAAGAGTTTTAGCAAGTTTGAAAAAGGTGCTAATAAACACACAAAATCAATCATACCTTTAGCTACAGCTTCTTTATACTTCTCTTTGGCAGAATTTACTTCTTTTATTAGTTGCCTGTAGCTAGATTTAAGTTTCTCTAGTTCTGTCTTTGTAACCTTTAAGAAAACAGAAATTTAAAAAGCTTAAAAATACTTACTCTCAACACATTTAAAAACCACAGCATTAGTAAACGGAATTAATAGAATTTATTATTAAAAAGAAGGATGCTACACTTTCCACTGGCTTGAGAAAATCTTAATATGATATTACATGGTACAATTACATAGTGCAAATTACATGGTGCAAAATCAAAATCAATAAATGCATGGAATTAAATAAGAGCCCTAACTCACAAACCCCCATTCACATCAATGTAATTAAAAATATGTTTAGAAAATCCAGCTAATCATTAACAATATTCCACTTCAATTACAGTGCAAAAAAAAAATCAAAAAGATGCTTAGCAAATCATACTGGCTTAAAATGTCCTATGTATAGGAATTTCTTTAGCACCTTAAAAAAGCAGAATTTTTAGGCATTACACTTCATACAAATGACTAAAGAACAGCAGCTTGGCATGAAAGAATCTATCAATTTTAATACTTAAACCTTTAAAAAGGAAAATCAAACCAACAACCAGAAAAAAACAAACAAAAACCCAACTACAGAAGCCACAAATAAAAGAAAATCCTCTACACCATGAAACAGAGCACTGAACATAACATTTTTGGTTACAAAATTAAAATAAAGCTTTCTCTTCTACCCACAGCACTCATTCAGTGTGTGACAAAACTAATGCACTGTTTAGAAATAATCCCAAATCACTAACTTGCAAACAAAAGCTGGTAACAAACCAGCCACCACAATACTAAAAAAAGCTAATATATATTGTAAAGAAAAACAAAAAACCCAATAGAAAAGTAAGACTTCAATTGGAAAATCATGGAAGAGAAATTATTAACTAATTTTAACTGAAGTCCCTCTCTCAGTGAATGTGCAGAAAATGTAGTTCATTCTACTGAAAATTTGTTCCTCTTGCAGCTGGCAGGATGAAGGTTGAATATCACAGTTTTCCCTTTTTTTCATGAGGCAAGGCCCAGATTACACTACTTTTACCCCCTAGAACATATGGAAACTTAATGAAATTCCTTAAAGATCTAACAAAGTGCTTTCGACAACTTCTATTTTTGGGCCAACTGTGCAAAATTTAATTTGAAGGCAGAATCTTTTCTCCACATCAATCACATAAACTCATATTTCTAGTCTGTAAATTATACACAACTGCTGTTATTATACACCAATACAGGCAATACAGGAGAAATAACTTTGGATTAATTTGTATTAGACAAGACATCATGGTAAATGGAGAAAAATATGCAATTAGGAAGTAGTGATCACAATTAAGACCTAAACAACACAATATATATACAATTCTATAAGCTTCTTTTACAGAAAACGGAAAAATAAAACAGAGCACTAGCATTACAAAACCTTTATAATAATTACATTGTGATTCTCAGGTTGTATTTTCCAACAAGACCAACACCAAGACCATGTCTGTTCCCAAAGAACATTTAAGGAACTAAGATGGTCAAGTTACCATCATTACTTTAAGCTCAGTTATCATTTCAAAAGGTCTTACCCATCTAATTAGCACAGTACTCTACTTTATTCCCTACAAATTTCATGAAGAAAAAAATTATTCAACAACTTAATGGGAACTGGAATGAATCTACAAGACACAAGCCCTATTACATCTGTGCAAAAGCCATGTTATTTCACTGTTCTTAAAAATCTTCCCCATAAGATTCCTCACTGTAGAGGTCTAGAATAGGAAAGGATGACATGCATGTAATTTCACCTACACATATTTTTATGCTGGCTTATCCTAAAAATAGGGGCTGCACAGACAGTAATGTTCACTGATGCTATTTGCATACTGTCCTGGGATATAATTGGCATTTTACCTCTGAGCATTACAAAACCAGAAATACTACCACAGAACACGAGAGGTATTTTGAATTTCAGGGAATCACTGTGAAAGTGCTCCAGGTACACAAAACCTTGAACAATGTCGGCTAACAATAGGAGAACACTATTCAAATACTTCTTTGCAAAATCAGGAAGGGGGAAAAAAGGAAAACAAACCCAGAAAACCTCAGACCAAACAATGCAAGCCTAATCAGCAGGATGCAAAAAACTTTCATGGCTATGCAGCCCATAATTAAGTAAAGTCAATATGGTTTGTAATATTTGTTTGGCAAGTGCTCAATATGCATTACTGTTTTTTGGAAAAGCCTTTTTTTATAAGACATTTTTCTTAGAGGTTTTATTAGA
>VWYI01030064.1:0-56389 GCA_013399455.1 Anthoscopus minutus | reverse complement strand
GAGAAGAGAAGAGAAGAGAAGAGAAGATCGTGCTGATGAGGTACCCACAGAGCACAGCCAAACAACAGCCTAGCATTCTCCTGTTAGATGGTAATGTCTGTTGAGCTAGGCAAAAGGAACACCTTTACCAAGATTTGACACATTCCTTTGGCACAACATCTTTCACTAAATCACCAGTACATCATTAAAATTTCTGCTACTCACATGAGAAAACACACTTAGATACAAAATCAGGAAACCTGATTCAGATAAATACATCTAGGATGTAAAGGTGGCCAAGGCTGAAGTTTTCTTATACCCTTTACATTGCTTAAGTATTTATAAATTTTCTTCCTACCACAGAGAACTTGGAATTATCTGGCTTTGAACAACCTCTTCTAGCGGAAGATGTTCCTACCCAGGGCAGAGGGGTTGGAAACAGATGGTCTTTAAGGGCCTTTCCATCCCAAACCATTCCGTGACTCTATGGCTCCATAATACTGCTTATAGGAGTTGCTTAGGCAGAGTTCAGCATCATGCACCTTTTTTGGCTCTGTTCTGCTCTGTGGTAATTTCTATGAACAACATCCTTTCTCCCCAAAGGCATTAACCAATTTACTACTTTTAGGCTTTCCTGTTAGGCTCTCATTGTTTCACTTGTTTGTTTCAGTATGTGGCCAACTAGTTTCTTTCCTAAGTTAAATCTTTTTATGTCTGATGTGTATTCATTTATTGCTAAGGAGAATTACACAGCATCACTAAAGTTATCCCAAAATGGTACAGCCCATGGAGACTCCCATTTTTCCAAGAAAAACTCAATACCAGAACTGGCTTTCTTGAATTAGTAGTAGGAGGAAAGAATTATTCATCAACACAGCTATGCCTTTTCACTTTTCTTTCTCTGACCAAATGCTTTCTGAAGCTCCCCTCCATTATTATTTTATTACTTTTATGAAGCTCAGGAACATCAGTGAGACTGATTTTCCAAGCAGAGAACTTGCCACCTCAGAATCCTTGCTTCATTTGTCTTTAAAGCAGTAAGAATTTACTGAGTGAATGTGGGGCAAGCTGAGGGTGTAAGAAAGTGCTTCAGTCTGTGTAAGTTGGCCCCAGACCACCATTAATTTTGCAAGTCAGAAATCATCCAAATGTGTTTCACATGGCAGTAAATTGGTATAGTCAGCACTGCACACAATCACTTGTTTGTCCTCAAAATCTGGGAGAAGATTCATTCTGGGTTCATTAGCTGATGGGCCCATTGTGCATAAACTTTTGTTGTTCTAATAATACACATTCTTCAGAGCTAAGAGCCTCTGGCCACTGTTACTTCAGATGGAGATCCTCATGGGCAACCATCTCCAATTACTACAGGATGTTACAGAACTAACCCTTCTCTCTTCTTTTGCCAGGAATAAGGTGGCCTTTATATATAACAAAAAAAGAAACACATTAGCTGTGATGTTAAGTTAAATAGCCTGGTGAGCCCTTGCTGTTACACTGTTTCTTCTGGAGAGGAGGAGGGAGACTGGAAGTTGTGAGGTTATGTAATACGTCGTGAAGACAATATCCCTGTGCTCCAACACTAATCGGAGTGTTTACAACCCTCCCTTTTGTAGCTTCCACTGAATAGCACAAATTCCTGTGGGGGACCTTTTACATTACTGCAGGAGGTGGCACAAAGAGCTCATTCGACAGAGACTAAGCAGCATTGAGTCTCAAGTGAATAAATGGAGCAGGTGGCACGCTGCCACAGTATTAATGTGTCCAACAGGCCATTATGCTTGAGGCTGTGGGAATGAATCGGCCCTGCTTCTGACTGAAACAAATTCCCCTGTTGATGAGCAATCTTGAAAGGGATTCAAATTACACAGGTGCTCCATGTAACAGAAACTTGCATTGTAAGAGGCAACCCCCCCCCCAAAATTCCTTATAACATCACTGTAAACAGGATGTTTCTTGAGATGGGGATATGTTCCTTGGCACAGGTCACCTCAAGCAGCATCCCAGAGCGTTTCTCCATTTCCCTGGCATTCCAGAAAGCGGTAGAGTGGGTAACTCCTCTCAAGAGGTCAGGTTTGTTGTTGTGAGGATGAAGCTGAAGCTAGTGGCTGTTCTCATGTGAACAGAGGATGTGGAATTCTGTCAGCAGTGAGATCATATGGAAGGTGACCCAGGTGCCCCCACCTGTGGGGCTGTGTCAGCTCCCACACTGAGACTGATGGCTTGTGGTGTTTGCCAACCTCCCACTCTGACAAGTGTAGTCTCACAACTCATTTGGCCATACCTATCCTTTATCACTGCCAAAAGAATCTCAGAATCAGAGAATGGGTTAGGTTGGAAGGGACCACAGTGAGTCACCTGGTCCTACCTCTCTGCTCATGAAGGATCATCCCTGAGCACACAGCACAGGATTGTGTCCAGACGGTGCTTGAATATCTCCAGCATGGGAGATTGTCCTACAGGAGATTCCAGAACCTCCCTGGGCAATCTGTTCTAGTGCACAGTCATCTGCATGGGAAAGTTCTTCCACTTATTCAGGTGGAACTTTCTGTGAATCAATCTCTCTGTTGCCTCTTGCTTGACACCACTGCAAAGAGCCTGGCTACATCCTCTTGGCATCCTCCCTCTTTCTTATACTTATAGACATTGATGAGGTCCCCTCCTAGTTGTCTTTTCTCAAGACTGAACACGTCCAGCTCCCTCAGTCTTCCCTCATAACAGAGATGCTCCAGCCCCTTAATTATCTTTGTTGCCCTCCACTGGAGATGCTCCAGGAGCTCCATGTCTCTCTTGTACTGAGGAGCCCAAAACTGGACACAGCACTCCTGATGTGGCCTCACCAGGGCTGAATAGAGGGGCAGGATGACCTCCCTCGACCTGCTGGCAACGCTCTTTCTACTGCTGCCCAGGAAATCACTGGCGTTCTTGGCCCCAAGGGGCACTGCCAGCTCACAGCTCAGGGACGCTTACGTTCCATGCATTCCCAGAGGAGTGATGGACCTGCTGACCGCCGACTCCTCGGCGGCTTTTGAGGGAGCTTCACATACGAATCTTGCTGGGGTCCCCTCAGGCAGCCGGAGCCCGCTCCCGCGGGCCTGAGGGCTTCTAAAGCGACGGGGGCAGAGGAGCTGGATCCCCCCCACACCGCGGCGCGATGGACGCTGGGAGCTGTAGTGCGGCGGCTGGCAGCGACCTGCAGTGCCCCTGCCGGCAGCTGTCCCGGGAGAACTACTACTCCCATCGTGCTCCGCTAACGGGGAGACCGGGCCTGCCCTCCCCCCTGCCCCGCCCTCAGGGCCGCGCAGAGCGAGGCAGCGGCGCGTGCGCAGTGGCGTGAGCTCGCGCCGCTCCCCGCCCGTNGGCGGCGCGAGGCGCCACCGCCCCGCGGCGCGCGCGGCTGCCGGGTGGGGGAGGTGCCGGCGCGGGCTGCTCGAGAGGGAGGGGCGGGGCTTCGGGAGGTGCCGCCCATTTCCCCTCAGGTCTCTGCTCGCCCTCTTTCCCTGCTCATCAGTTTCCTTACCTGCTTCCTTCCCTCTCTCCTTTCCTCCTCTCCTTTCTTTTCTTGATTCTTCCCTTCCCTTCCTCCCTCCCCTCCGTTCTCCAGCCGGGCGGGTGTCCGGCCTGTGTGCGATACTTTTACGGGCCGTGTTATCCCTTCTGTCCTTACGAGGACAGGCGCCAGGCACCTTGTGCGCCCTGTTTCCTTAGGCGTTTGCTCCCTTTAGATCGTGCGGGGTTCGCTGCAGCTCGGTCTGGGCTGTGGGTTGGCTCTCTGCAAGGTCGTTTTGGGTTGTTTTTCCTGTAGGGAAGGAGAGGTCAGGGATTTTTATTCAGTTACCTATAAGTCTCATCTTAAAACCCAGAAAATTTACTTTTATTGTAATTTATCTGATATGATTAGCAGGTTATAAGGATGT
This sequence comes from Anthoscopus minutus, assembly GCA_013399455.1. Lineage (NCBI taxonomy): Eukaryota > Metazoa > Chordata > Aves > Passeriformes > Paridae > Anthoscopus > Anthoscopus minutus. The sequence goes on along the minus strand of VWYI01030064.1, from coordinate 52,493 downwards.
CGTATTTCCTACCTGATGATGTTGTTTAAAAAGGTGTGTTACTGTTCATCATAGAATCACAGAATGATTTGGAGGGGACCTCAGAGACCATCTAGTTACAACCTTTCTGCTACGGGCAGGGACACCTTTCACTAGATCAGGTGGCTCAGAGCCCCATCCAGGATGGCCTTGAACACTTCCAAGGGTATGTTAGTGAGTGATGTATGAGCAAATGCATCTTATTTTTAAGTGCTAACAGATGTTAAAACAAGTGACAAAGAATGTGCTGGCAATCTTCTCCCAAAGTATCTGTTTGTGAGAATGGTGTGGTTTGGATTTCCCCCACCTTGATGTCCCCGAAGTTAATGATAATTGTTGATGGGAAATAATAATTAAAAAAAAAACAAACAGGCTAAGGCCTTTTTGCCAGTTGCATAAACCAGGGTGTTTTGTGCAAGTCCCTTGTTCCAGCACAGGAGAACAGCCCTAATTGCATCGTTAAATGGGTTTCTGATCTGGAAACAGCTTGAAGTGCTTATCATTAGTGCTCTGCATTGCCATAACCCACCCCTTCAGGGGTGATTTCAAGGCTCCTTTGGATACGATGCAGGATAGTACCATTAGTAAATAGTAAATTTATTAATGAGCTTACAGGAGAATGGCAGGGGAATCTCTTAGATCCTTTAGGTTTGGGTTTTGTTGTTACTTGAGGTGCTGCATACAGCTCGTGGTGAATGGTGCTGTGCTTCAGTTCGTTTCAGCACAATTTGTGTATAATCCATACAGTCAGTCAGTGTGACAAGCTCCTTGGGGGCTCTTTTCTACAGAGAAATAAACAGGAATTAAAAAAGGCCTTCCAAGCTGTTGTAGTCTTCAGCATTTAGTACTCCTAAGTGTGTGAAATTTATTAACCCCTTTGCTGTAATGTTCTAGCTAACTACATCAGGAATAGTGTCCATTATGTTGAAGTAGAGAAATTTACATTCCCTGTCCTAGGGATCTCATTTCTAGATTGGAGAAAATACATTTTCTTTAGTCTTCCCATATCTGAAGTGGAACATAGGAATAGCTGCCTTCAAATCTTAATACTCCCCATGCAGCTTTGGCATTGTTCTGTCTTAGTTAAGGTGTATTTAGGGGACGGAGGGCATATTTTGTAGTTTGGATTGGTGAAGTTTTTCCCCAAAGTAAGGATTTCACAGTGAAATCCCTGGAGTGATTGTAGTTACATGGGGAAGAAAGTTCTTTTTCCATAGGGCAGATTATTTCCATTTCTATATATGCACATCTACACTGGAATGTATTGTCCTGGAACTGCAATAACTGAAGCGTTCCTGCTTCAGAGCTGCATGGATGGATCCTGCAGATGTCCTTAAAGCAAAGCTGACATGCACAAGCACTGCATGTAACTCTTTGGGGTTCTCATCTCCACTGTAAACTTCAGGCACTCTTCCCAGTAAGTTTTAGCTGTATTTTCTTACAGATAAGGTTTGCATATTTCCTGCGTAAACACTTCTGTTTCTTAGGGGCAGCTTTTAGACTCATATGGAAGGTGCTGCTGTTCACCAATAAATGCCACCAAATGCTAATTTACTTTCCTTTTGTAAAGCTTGGTGTCATGTAGCTAGCCTCAAAATGCCAAAATATAGTATGATATTTACCTTCAGTTTATAGTAGTATAGTGTAGCATAATCTACCAAGCTTGTCTCTGAACCAGTGTATCTGATTATGTTGAATCAGTGAATGATTCACTACCCTTACAACTAGTCATGGTTTGCTATGTGCATGGCTTTATATCCTTCATCAACTCCTTCTGCTATTCCCCAGAGCCTCATGGGTCATAGTTTTCAAATTGTTGCTCAAAAAAAGAAAAAACTAAAAGTATATCAAACGGGCTCACAGTTGGGCTGGAAGTACCTTATGGAGTAGGAAATTTTACTTAGGCTGCATCCCCAAAGGTGGTGGTGGTGAGGGGTGGCTGGTGTCCAAATAAGGTTTACATCTTCTCTTGCCATGGCCAAAACCAGAAGGGTAAGGATGCAGGTTGAGTTTAGAAAAAGGAAGAGTATGGCTCCTTTCTTGTCCATACTTACCCTTCTCATCCCAACCATCCCTCACCTTTTGGGCTTGACATCAGGAAATACAAACTTGGTTGAAGGTGTGGAGGTATAGTAGAGTGAAACAGACTTTGATGGTGGCAGCAACAGCAGGTCTGCAAAGCTAAATAGCAGCAGGGATCCCCAGTGCTCCCTGCTTCCAGTTTTTCTTTAGGCTGCAGTAGAAACTGGGGAATGACTGCTTACTTGGGGCAGCTGCTGGGAAATGGAGGATTTATATGGTGTTACCTAAGTAAGGAATGGTGATCCAGCAAGTTGGCTCATGCAGTAAGTTGGCTCAAATATATCCAAGAAATCTCTAGTTTATTCTGTCATGTTACTAGTGGATAATGTACTAAGAAAAATTTTCCTTAGGTTTCATCAGTAAAATGCTATGACAATTGTGAACTAGTAGGGAAGAATCTGTATAAAAGATAAATGTAAGGTACATTGACTTCAGTGGATAATAAGACAGTAAAAACAACACTTACTACCTGAACAAAGTACGTCTGACCAAAAATATTTTGAATGTATAATTGGGTTATTAGTGTTGTTTATTAATTGTGCATTAAAAAAGCAAAGAAAGCATCTTTTTTTCTTATCTAATGATGAATTCCACATATACATCTGTCTCAGTTTTTTGAGACAGTTATTTGTCAGGGAAGGCAGAAAAAAAATGCAAGCTTCTCACCCTTTCCCTCCGAATTATTATATCTCGAAAACACGGAGTTCTCAGGCAGAGATATGGGAATAGGAATAACAGTTCTTTACTAATATATATATACACATATTAAGGTAAACCAACAACAATAACTACAGTATTAACAGCGGAACAGAACAGGGATCCCGTCTCGGCCGAGACGGGAAAAGCGGAGAAGAGGCAGTGCCTCACAAACCCCTCAGCTGGCACTCAGTCTTGGAGCTCCTGCAGGGCTCTGAGGAAGACACCTCGCTGGAATGGCAGGGATGAGCAGAGAGTCCCGGGCCGGTGGAGGAGATGGATCANAAAAAAAAAAAAGGACATGTAACCCCCAACAACATCAGAGACTGAGATCTGCAAATTCAAAACCATGAGATCGCAGCATTTAGAACAATCAGTTCACTACCTACAAGCAGTATTTCCTTTGATAATTAATTAAAGTGTGTTTAAATAGAGAACATGATTTGGTATTTTTTCCTTGTCTAGTTCCTGTGATACTAAGTAAACAAAAGTACAGATAATGAAGATGTCCCAGTTTCATCCAGAAGCAGCTTGGTGTAGGATCCTGACTAAAAAATAGCAACAAATTATTTACTAAACACATAATTTTATAATAATAAAGAAAAAGTGCTTTCCAAATGCTAAAACAGTAATCATGTAAATCAGTATATATAGTGAATTGTTAATGAGTGTTAAGAGTAACATGATACTTAACTCAGTTTAATAAATATTTATAGAGAAAATGCTATATTTTAAATAACCAAGTTTAGTATTATTTTCTAAAGAAGTAGGAAGTAGTGCAGAACAAAATAATGCAATTATTTTGATATAATCCTAATAATTGAAGAATGTGATGTAAGTCACTTCATCTCTGCTGGTGTGCCCTTAATTGTTAATAGCTTGCAGTCTGTCCATTTGTTGTAAGTGCTAGGAAGATAGGCAGAAACACAGACCTTATGCAATCCATGCAAAGAGAAAATTCCTTTAAAAGAAGGATTATGATCCTTGCTGTTACACATTAATTTATGATATGACCTTGTACATGATCCCTGCCTTGCTTCCATCCAAGCTCTGTCTTCCCTGGAGGAAGCAGGGAATGGTTAATGATTCTTGCCAGCTACAGCCCGACAGGAGCACAGTGCTGAGGCACACCCTGCGTGAAGGTGCTGAGATGCCCTGTTTTGGCTGCTGGGGGCTATTCCTTTCCATAGGAATAGGTCCACCCTTCAGTGTGGTGGAAGGATCAGCTTCCCAAACAGTAAGAGCAGATTCCTCATATCCACTCTGCTGTCTTTATTCTCTTTCTCACCCACAAGGAACAGAGCTTTTTTAGACTGGCTATTCTGGTCTCTGGAGGCACACAAGAAAAGCAGGGAATGACTGATGGCTGTTTGCATGAGGTGGGAACGGCCAGATGGTTGCTGGAGAGGAAGAAAGAGGAGGGAGTGCTGAGTGGTAAGATTTGACATTCCAAATCAGAGTGCAAGTCTGGACCAAACTGAAAATTATTTTAAGGAAAATAAATTCAGTTTCATGTTTGTTGTTTTGTATGTTTCTTAGGAGTGACTAACTCCTGAGTCAATTCCTATAGTTATGTATAGATAAAATGTATTTTTGTAGATTTTTGTCCTCTCTAGTAAGAAAATTTCACAGGTTTCTGTTGTCTAGGTGAAGGTAGCTCATGAAGTTTACTTCCTGTTTCACAGTTCAGTAGGATCTCTGGGCTTTTTCTATGACTAGAGGACAAGACATCTGGCAGAAAGGAGCTCTTGGAACTGATCATAGAACTCTACTACCAGAGCTCGAAGAATGATTTTTGAAAACACAGTATATTATGATAATTCTGTTAACTTGACAGTAGTGGGAAAAAAGGATAATACAGTGACAAAAATTGCAGCTTCTCTTTCTCATAAAAAAATAAGTAAGAATTCTTCAAGGGTATTACTTCTCTTTAAAATCATACCTAACCTGGTAAATTAGGAGTTATGCCTATGAGTTTGATGCTATAATTTAATGTTTATCCTTTCATGGCTTCTGTGAAATTTAATATATAGCTTACCCTGGTGGTGAAGCTTGTTGCTGCTTTAATGTTTCTAGCCTACCCAGTTGTTTTGTAAATATGAGGATCTGCAGTCAGATGCAGAATTTTTCTGGATGTTGCCATGAAAATAAATTTTCAATGAGTTTTATTGGCATGAATTAAATTGAGTGCTAAATATAAATTCTAGTGCTAAACATGCCAGCAATTAAACTCTTCATTTCATGGTGGTAGTAGTAGTGGTTTTCTACCATGAATACTAGGGAAGTTCATAATTCTCAGTTATTGTTTTCCTATATCTAATATACTGCTTTCTCATACTTAATACTGAGTGTATTAATGTAGTGTATAATTACTGATAAAAGGTAATTAAGTTGACAGATATTTTACTGTAGCTGTACTACTCCAGTAGATTGTAATATTGTGAAGCAAATGTTATGTATAAAAGTGTAATGCTAATATGTATGAAACCCAAAATACCATTTTTGGTTTTTTAAACGGGATTAAAAGAAAAGTGTAATTTCTTCTTCTAAGTTTCAATAATGATGGCTTCAAAGGAGATGCCATTCTTTTAAGATAGCCTAAAGAGCTCTTCATATTTTATGGGCTATTTTTAATTGATTGAATGGGCTAAAAATGTAAGAGCTTGGGGGAAAAAATACCAAGTGATTGAACAGATTTACCCAGAAACTCCTTGGATTATTTCAGTCCAGTGGTTTTAGCTTTTCTTGTTCTTTAGGTGTTTTAATCTTTACAAATTCTGTAAGTTTTCTTCATGCTGGCCACTTGTTAATTCTTGATTCAGAGATCTTTCACAGGTCACTTCTGAAAGTTTTCATCATGAAATTTTGGGTTGCAGTTCTTCAAAATTCATGCAATGCATACCACTGGTAAGCAGATGTGTTTTAAGCAGTCAGGTTTTGAAACGTTGCTGGAGGAAACAAATTTCAACTTTCCAGCTGAAAGAGGAAGTGATGAACATGTGGAGTTCTTTGCTGGTTCAGTAAATTAGTGTGACATATACTAGGATGTTTATTTAGATGCATATTCCTTCACAAAGATAATTAAGAACTAATTTTCTGGCAATAGCTTTCACAAATGTACCTTTGAATATACCAGAACCTGTGTACACCACCAAAAAGCAGTGGAGAAGGCACATCAGTTTTACCTGCATCACTCATTTTGTGTGCTTCAATTTTATGATATTTTATTTGGTCTATGATCAAATTTGTGTGCAATTTTCTATGGAAAACTTGATTCTTTTGGTTGCTTGTTCTTTATAAATCCTTTAGGAGGTAAGTTTTTAATGTTATTTCAGTCAAACTTCAAAGACATCTAAAAGATACACAAACATGTCAAAGAAGTTTGCAGTTAGCATGTATCATTAGAACAGTCAGTTTTTGGTGGATATTTTGACAGGGTAATTACATTTTGTGGGTTTTAGTTCTTATGTGCAAGGATTTCACCACTCTTAAAATTGCATTACACTGATGGAGGCAGTTTATCTTCTTTTGTGGGAAGGATAGGACAAAGGCCATATTTGGTCTTATATATATTGGGGCTTCCATTAAACTATCTGCTCTAATTTTAATTAAAGCAGCATGACTTGTGTTTAGACTAGGCAACACAACCGATTTGGGAATGGCATTCAGAACTTGTTTGGTCCTGTGCTATCAAGTCACAGACTTTTCCTCCATCTGTGAAGCATACAGTATTTTCAATGTTGTATTTGTGTTATTTGTTATTCTGTTAAATTTTATTATATTTGGCAGGTATGTTGAAAACATCAATCAGTGTATTTCTTAAGGTATGAGGGTTTATTTTGTGATATTCTCAAGACGCAGGATTGCTGAAAATTGCTGCAGTAGGTGCTACAGACTGAGCTAAATGAGGCCTGTTTTAGAAAATATATTTGAATTTAATTTTAAATTCTAAGGATATTTATACATTTTTCTAGAAGGGCAGTGTTTCACATAAGCTTTCTTCTAAGGCTGTTTGACTAGGTAATTTGGCATAGAAAACAGGGCAAATACTGTGAACTTTTGGGTCCTGCTGCTGTTCCAGTAATTGGCATTTTAATGCATGACAGATTCTTGCTTTCTCTGCAGAGACCAACAGCTGCCCCATGGTGGGTGGTGCTGCAACTTGCCTTGCATGTATTTGTGAATGTTTTGTGTTCACATTCATGACATTTTGCAACATCTCAGCCCTGGAGGTAGTGATGTTAATCATAATTAATAATCTGCTGAGCTTGTAAATATCAAAATTGACTTTCCCCTTGGGTGAATCTGGGGCAGACATGGAAAACAGAACTTGTTAATCCTGTCTCTGTACATGGTACTGAAAAAATAACTAAAAATTAAGAAATATGCTGAAAGTCGAAATCCTTCATGTGGTGTTGATGAAGAGTTGTCACTAGCATTAATGGGAATATGTCTAGGAAGAAGAGATCCTGCTTTTGTATGGATGGAAACTTAACATACCATGCTAAAAATAAAAGTTTCTTTTTCTGTATAACATGAGTTTGAAAGACATTGACATCTATTCCCTCAGGTTTCTGCTGCAGACATAACATGGATCAGCAAAACAATTATTTTGTTGGCTCGTCTCAAAACAGGTATCAAATAAAACAAGCTACATCAGAAAAAACCTTTTGGTGGGTAGAACTGCATCTACAACAAGGCTGCGCTAAAAACTGCTGTGCTGGGAGCACAGAAATGTTACACATCAATCCATTATTATTAAGTTGGGAAAACGTTTGCTTGCAGCCCAGTCTGCTTGATTTTCCTCAAATTTGCCTTAATGTAGCAACCAGTGAAGGCTGATTTCCAGGTCAATAGCCATTGATGTTAGCTTGGTGAAAAACAGGACTCTTAAGCCAAAAGCAAATGTGATGCTGATAATCACTAAGAATAATCAGCTGATAGACACAGTTATTAAATAATCACTAAAAAATATCAGAGAAGCTGTTATATAAATAATGTTTCTAGACCAAAGTCTTTTTTTTACTTTTCCTTTTTGCTGTTATGGTAAAATGGGTTTTATCTCAACCACCATAGTTCCATTTAATATTGCTAGAAGCTGAACATGTTTAAGAATCATACGTAGAAATTTATGATCTGTGTTGTGTATCACACTATGAAGAGATCCAAGCAAAGCTGTTCTTTGCTTCCTCTTATGCTACAAAGTTGTCAGTTCAAGTGACATCCTGTAATTGATAGATCTTTTCATCTGTGTTCAATACATGGCAGCAGAAATTCAATGTAAAGCACGAGAAAGTTAATTTNATACCAACCCAGGTCAAACCAGCACAGTGTCATTAATATACTTTCAGAAATCACTTCTCTCTGGAAATGATAAGGTCATAGAATTGAATATTCTTTGCCTTTGTTAAGGTAAATTGGATTGTTTGTAGTGACCTCCCAGTTAAAGGATTATGAAGTGACTTCTGCAATTTTAATGCGGTTTGAAAAGTCTATGAATAAAATAATGATCACAGTTCACCCAATTCAGTGAAGAAGCATGGTGCTTCTAATTGATTTTTTTCTGTATCCAGTCTGAAAGATGTCTCAGTACTGGATTAAAAAGCTAGTCTGGACTCGGTGTGTAGTTCTCCATGCAGCACCTGTGCTCTGCTGTTCCCTCTATGTGTTAAGCAGGTTTATGCAGCTGCCAGTGTGCCAAGGCTCTGTCCCTATTGGCACTCTGTATTTGAGGGTGGCAGCAGGTGGCTCTCAGAGGGCAAACCAGTGGACACCAGTGAAGTGATGTTTGTAGGAAGGCACACACCGGTCCTGCTTTCATTGTAACTGACGTGGGTATGAAAGATGATGGTGGTGCAGCAGCAGTGGCTCCTGCCTGCACATGTCAGCTGTGTGTGTTCCCAAGAGTTCCACAGAGCTTGAACTCTACTGCTGGCAGGAGCCTCACAATGCCTCACTGCATCTCCACTGCTGCTCTTGAATTTGCCAGGTGAATTACTGCTGTTAGAGAAAGGCCAGTGCATTACAGGGCTCTTCTCTGGTGTGTGAGCATTCCCAGATTTGTTTGCACTGTTAAATCCGAAGCAAAGAATCTTTGCCAACTGCTGTTTACCCTTGTCATTTCTAGTATCTTAGCATGTGCTAGCTAAGACACTCTTAAAAAAAGACCCCCACAAAACCCAAAACTGGAGCTTTTTTATAGGCTTAGTTGTTTTTTACCTGGTGTTGGAACTGAGTGTGCAGAGCTCTGGCTTCTTTGGAAGACGAGATTCTGTTCTCTGTTTGATCTGTCACAGGTAGTCTGCAGATGCTCTTGAAAGAACAGCAGAAATACTTAAAACTCCTGTAAAATATTTTATGCCAAATCCATTGGTTTTTCTTCTGCTTCATTTTGTATTTTTTACTCTGAACAGCGCTTGCTTTTTTTACACTATTTGTAGCGCATTCCGCTCAACTAGTCATGGGTTTAGGACGTTTGGTTTTACCATAGTGAGACTGAATGATGCTGTAGTTTAAGACTCTGATCAGAGGAATTTGTCATTAAATAGATCCATCCCAGGAACTGATTGAAGTATAACAATTAGTATTAATTTGTTAAATCATAATTGCTGTAGAACTTGCTGCAGACCTTTGGGGACTAGACAACTCTTTGAAGGACTTGTCAGGAAATGTGAATTGTAAAAAAACTTGTATACAGTCCTGAGGGCAAACAAAAGCAGTGGTGGTACTATGTTTGTTAAAAAAGTAAACTGCACATCTTCTGTTGTATTTTCCTGCCTTCCTCTGTTGAGTAGTAAAAGCAAAACTTTCTGTTCTGTTTTACAAGCATTAGCGCTGGTAAAAGTGGAGATTTAGAGAGGTAGACTAGAGAGAAGGGGCAGAGTTGTCACACCCAGAATAATTCTAAGGCCACTCTAAGCAATAGTGGGTATTACATATGTTGCACAATGTGGTGGTCTTCAGAGGTATAGAAGGGTTCAGTATGTTAGCAAGACAGTTGTAGTATTCAATTCAGCTCTCATTACCCCAGCTCTTATCAAAGCTACCCTATTTTAATTTGGTCTGAAAAGTTTTGTTTCAGAGGTTGATACTTAATTTTTTTTTAAAAAAGTACTAACCAAATTCTTCAAACTGTTTCTGAGAATTCAGCTAGCAAGAAAATACCTCCTTTCTGTAATAGTGAGTATTTTGGTAATCAGGCAAACCTTTTTAGTGCTACTTGTAATTTAGAAGGGGAAACCTAAATTTGGCTGGAGAAGACTTCCCAGATTGCTTTGTTTATGTGTGGCCCATAATTTGCAGAAGTTTTAATGAGAACTGAGTGTGGGAGAAATAGAAGGTGGTGAGGGAAACCTGGGAAACAGTGAGATGAGGTTAGATGAGACACTGGGTGTGGAGAACAGGAGTGGTGAAACTGGGGCTGCACAGGTCTGGGTTGTGCACACCTGCTTGGTGAGGAAAAGATTGTGAGATAGAGGACATGCAGTCTTGATTGTGGAGGAACTAGACTGCAGGAAGGGGGATGAGGAAGCAAATGGAGAGAGCCTGGGGAAGAGTGTGACTAAACCATTGAGTGCGAAACTAATGTCCTGGGCTTGAGTACTGTTACTGGAGGGATTGGATTACTTTTGTGCAGACAACTCCATGGGAACCAAGAGCAAGATTTACTGGGGGTAAAAACAGAGAATCCTGAGTAGTGGAGTAGCACATTGCCAAGAAGTTTGGAGAATGAGCAATTATTCTCAGGGTGGGCAGTAGCAGTTGCAATGCAGGTGGCTGATTAGTCAAGATACTCCTGCAGAAGGCTGGTCTGGGTGCAGTGCCCATCTGCCTCATGGCACAGAGTTCAGGCCTTCTGCTTGTTATTTGGGAAAGCTGCCATGCAAAGCAATTAAACAGCTTTGTTAGCTGGTCAGTTATTTGCAAGAATGCCTCTTATTTGGTTGTGATCATAATGTAGTGCACTGCTTTGAAACTGCTTCCTTGGCAGTTTCAGCTAGGGAAAGACAGGTGGGAAGACTTGCTAGGATACCCCTGAAGGGTGGAATGAGCCATGGGGAGCCACATGTGGAGCACAGTTTGGATATTGTCTGTATAGGGCTTTGGTTGTTACCCTAAAATAAAGATCTCTGCCCAGACTTATCTTGTAGACTACTTGCTTTAGAGAGGTAGTGGGATATAAATTGTTACAGCCTGCCTCTCCAGGGAAGTAGGATGTTACAGCAAAATAGGAGTGTGAAGGTATAGCCAGTGTAGGAGGCAGCACCATGGGACAGGGGCTTTTCCTAGGCAGTTCTGGTCCATCTCTTTTCAATGTGCTCTCTCCTGGAGCAAAGCATACAACCATCCATCTCCTTCCAGGGATCCAATTTTTGCTTTTCCCAAAATGTGTCCCTTGGAAACAGCCTGTGAATTGCATCCTCATGGACCTCTACAGAATTTTGTAGGCTAGGGACTGTAATGCTGTTTTCCCTGAGGTGAACCAAACTGGAAAGCACGTGCTGCCACATATCTGGAGACTTTTTTCTTCATGCAATTGCAAGACTTTATCATAATGGGATTGGAAACTTTGTTTTTGATATTTCTAAAATGTCTGGGGTATTATTTAATTATTTATTTTAAGGCTGGCTCCCTACTGATTAGATTATTGAAGAGCTGGAATACCTTCAATAATAGGGAGTATTCTGGATACAGCTGCATATTCTAAATGTGAGCTGGCTCCTCCAAGAGCCCGCTCAGATATGAGGTCTGTACCTCACTGATTGTTGAGAGCTAAGTAGTTTTGTCTGTTTGTATATCACTCCTGAGCTGGAATGGACTCTCAGAGCAGAACTTGAAATGCTTTGGATGATGCTGTAACTGGCAGACTTTATCTATCTACAGGTAAATGAGAGACCACATGAAAGCAGTTTTGTTACTTTTAGAGGTAATCTGATGCTGGCATGTTTTGAAAAATGTACATCTTGCTCCTCTCTGGATACAACTGTATGATTATACACCTTCTTTTGAAGCAAATTTTCCAATGTTCTCATGGTATCACATATTCTGTAAAGCAGTCTGAGGTTTAGGAGCTGAATTCTGCTAAGCAATTTGTATTTTATTCTTTTTAATCCAAAAATTATGTGAAGTCCCTTCTTGAGGCTTTAATTTTTGCCAGTTATTAAGAGTGTGTGACTCACAGGGGAGTTCCTTAATGCTATGTTTGTGTGATTACTTGTGACTTGTGAAATTTTAAACTTGCTTTGCCTGTCTACATGAAGTACTTCCCTATTCCTTTTCCTTTTATGGCCATGTTGCCCTTAAAGAAAGGAAAGGGCACTGATTTTATACCTGGCCGTTGCTTATTAAATGAAACAGACTGAAATGCTGCCATGCAGTCAAGTGTCAAAATTACATCAGAGGCCATCTAAGAAGTGTTCAGATGAAAACAATGATTTGTATTAAGGTTTTCAGTATGTTGTAAAAAATGCCATAGATACAGAACTTAGATGTGACACAGACCTTGTATAGTCTTAGTAAATAAATTCTAACTTGATCTTTTCATCTTAATGAAAAGCCTCAACAATTATATGAGTACCACTCAGGGTTTCTGAAGTGTTTTTACATTCTTAGCCCACAAGTGATAGTTTTTATTCTTTTTTCTTATGGTTCATTACTTTACAAAATGGAGATATGTTTGTTACCAAGATATTTTTTGTCCAAAAATGGTATGCCTCATTTCTGCAAGAATCAAGTCCTTCATATGTGTCCAGGTCTTTTGGACTGAAGGCTGGTGATGATGAGTGAGGTACTGCTGTGCTCTCTGTCTTGCCTTTGGCTAATTGTGGTAGAGCAGGTACTGGTAGCTGAGTGAGTTTCCTCACTCTGCCTCCATCCTTTGATTAGTGACTTCAGGTATTCAGAGGGTGTCTGTGACAAAATGGAATAACCAGGGGACACCTGCTGTGCTTCAGATGTGGTCTTGCATAATACTTATTGCAGAAAAATTTCACATCCTTCATTCCACCCAGAAGCTTTACAAAACAACATCTGTGCGTGTAATCACCTGCTCTAATTTGCTTCTGCTGTTGCAATTGGTTACAAGGCACAAAGTCACAGTACAGACTCAGTGCAAAACAGAAATAATGGAGCCTTCTGTGCTGAATGAAGGAGCTGTGGGTTTGGTCTTTCAGGCTGTGCTTCTCTTTAATGTGCTCATGCTGACTTAGATGATACACTGTTGAAAGTGGGATCTATTAAAGCTGGCTGTCATGTCTCTCTGACTTCCGTTTTCTATGGTTTTTCCAAATCTCATTTTTAGTTACCAAATATGCAGCTCAGACTGATTTTTTTAGGAAAGAGTTCAGTTATTTTCAAAAAGGAGGCTTGAAAAACCGCATTATTTTGCCTGTGCAGGCATCTTCTTTCCTTTTGCCAACCCACTTTTCTCTGCTTAGTCTATAGTCTAGGAAGGTGGTGATGGCATGATGGCTAGGAGAATTTGTCTTAATGATCATGTTCTTTCCATGTTTAAAATCTCTTATAATTTCATCTTTCCCTGGGGGATAGAGGAAGGTCACAATTCTGCCCATGTTCAGTGAAGGCTTCGATTTGACATTCAGTTATTCTGAAGGCTTGACTCAGTGTTGAGGAGGAAGATGGTTCAAGAAACTGCGTTTTTGGAATACCGAAAAAGTAGCTAGGTCTAAGAAGGTGCTTGAACTGTGAGAAGCTCTGTGATGCTGTTGTGTAACAGCATTTGTGGCTCCTGTGGAAGAGGAGTCAAATGTTAAGTGAATGAGAAGTGTGGGAGTCAAGGAGCCTGCTGTTGGCAGGGAGGTAAGGGGCTTCCTGTGATACTGGGGAGAGAGACTGAGAGCCAGTGGGAGAAATGGGGACAGGGTGAAAAGATGAGGTAGCTAATCACAAGCTAACAAAAAACAGCAGCAGAGAACATTCAGGAAGAAGTGGGAACTGGTAACTAAGCAGATAGAAGAAACAGGAAGGGAAAAAACTTTATCTGCAAGGAAGAGGTGTTCATCAGGGAAGTGGAAACTGCCCAAATAAAAAACAAGATGAGGGGAAGGTTGGAAACTGAGCTTGAGTCACAGAGACCAAAGCAGATGAAGATCAGATTGTCTATGATACAGTGAGGGTGAAACAGAGTAGTAAGTCAAGACAAGAGCTGTGGTTGTACTGACACTGGGTGGTAAAGAGATCAAAGCTTGAAGTTACAAATACTAGAAATAATTGAAATCTGAGGAGATGAAGCTGTGTGTGTGGTGTGACAAAACAGAGGTGCCCAGAGAGAGAGGTTCCTGTCATCGTGGTTCTGCCACTTCTCTGCTTTTCATTGTTAGTGCTTGCTGAGCGCTTCCACAAGGCAGCTGAGCAGCAGAAGCCTATTGTAGCAGCTAGCAACTTGAATCATCTCAAAAAGAGCAAACTGCTGCAATTGGAGGCAGAGGAGAGTTAATGGGGGGAATAGTGTGACCTTCCTCGTGTGGCAGCACTGAGGTATTGAAATGAATCTCCTGACAAATGAGAGCTGCACAGGGGAAGAGAAGCAGCTTGAGGTAAGGGACGTGCTGCAGACGAGAGGCAGGCCTGAAGGAGTAGCAGATTGGAAAGAAAAAGTCTGAGAGGGAGGAGTTGGCAGAAGAACAAGCCTGTTAGAAATGTTCCTTCTCAAAATGCCTAGAAGCTCCATGATTTTTTTAGTCTTGCCTTTTATTGCTTTTTATTGGAGAAAATTGTAAAAGCCAGAGGAAATGTAAAGATTTATATGGCAGTAGAATATTAACATCCATTAGTAAAAGTGGAAGAGGGTTTTTTCAGTAGGTTTAAAAGCTCTCTGCTGCTGATAGGTCTTGATATAATTTGAGCATCATAGAATTTCTCCCTTATTTAAAGGCCTAGGAAATAATATGTATAGGAAAGTAGTGTTTTCTTGAAACTGTAAAATAAAAAAAAAAAAAGGTCTTAATTTGTTGCATTTCCAAAAACATCCCATTGTTGTAATTTTTTGCCAGTGCCTCTGCTTTAGCCAGAATAAGGAGTGAACAGTATTAAGTAAAGATTTAATGAATATTTTCTTATCATAATTCTGTTTTACCATGCCCTATTCAAATTCTCATATGAGTAACTGGTAATTTCCATAAGCACTGTGAGTGATCTGCTGTAGGGAGATAGTGTTGCGTACATACTCTAAAATTTCACTCTGATCTGCATACAGAGAGCTGAAGGATAAGAATTCAAGAAAAAATTTTTTAAATTCCAACCCCCAAAAAAGTGAACAAACCACCCTCCCCAAAACCCAGTTAGCTGGACTAATCTGTAATTAATAACTGGGCAGAATACAACACTGTGTCATATTTTTTCTGTATGGTACTAATCTGTAAATAAAAGGCCAGGAGTTGAGTGATACTGTATTAAGAGTGTTGTGGAATGTATCCTTTGTGATCCTTTAGATACAAGGGGCCAAATCCAGCCAAGTGGACTCTAGAGGTGTGGTGGTCCATCCAGCATACCCATTCTGTGACATTCCACAGAATTCTGTGGAATTTCTGAAATTTATCTGGGCTAGGAAGAGTTTTTTGTTTATGAGTTCCGCTGCTGAGAATTTGTGCATTGGCTTCCTTTTGCAATTTTTGTATAAGCTTTTATTTGGCCATAATTCTCAAGCAAACAATGTGGCAGCATCTGGGTGCAGATTACCTGATACAGCCTCTTCAGAGGGGAAATTGTTGTATACCAGAAAAGCATAATCACTATTTTTTTTACCTTCTTTAATTTGCAGTAGCATAATTAAAAGATGGATTTGCTTTGGCTGTATTTATTTTATTTTCTCCCCTTATTGCAACAGGCTAGGCAAGTTCTTATTTGCATCTATAAAATATGCTTGGGAAAGAGGAAAATCATCTTTGCCTTAAGGGCAGTGCTCACAAACACTCTGAGCTTCCAGGCAAATCTATTTGATGTCAAAAAAAAAAGTAAAGTTAGCAAACTAATTTGTAGTAAATACTACCAATCAGCATGCAAGCTGCCTATGAGTTTTGTAAGAATTATTTCAACAGTTAAAATATTCATGCACTTAATATATATATTTTCTTAAAGTAGAAACAGCTAAAATGGCAGATCTCATGTTAATATGTCTCAGGAGTTAATGAACAAAATCTGCAAACACTGAGCTTAAGACCTGATGTTATGTTACTGTGTCTTGACAGAAGTTGGAACTTTTGTTGTAAAAGGTATTGCTGTTTATGATTTCAGGATAGAGCTCTAAACAAGGTGTTCTTAAACCCATTGCTTAAAATTGTATGGGTTTTCTTTTTGTTTTCTTCTGATGCAGGTGTGATGGACAGGTAACAGAGGATTTCACTTTGATATCTGGGTATCAGAATGACCGAGTGCTTCCTGCCTCCCACTAGCAGCCCCAGTGAACACCGTCGGGTAGAGCACAGTGGGGGACTTGCTCGTACTCCCAGCTCTGAAGAAATCAGTCCTACAAAATTCCCTGGATTGTACCGCACCGGTGAGCCTTCACCACCTCACGACAGCTTACATGAGCCTCCAGATATAGTATCTGATGATGAAAAGGAGCATGGGAAGAAGAAAGGAAAATTTAAGAAAAAAGAAAAAAGAAGTGAGTAGACAACTTCTCTTTTTAATTGCATTCTTTCAACTTCTCTTTCTTTTTTTTCTCTCTCAAAATTGCTAAGTATTCCCAGTGGGTTCTATTAAATTTGTTTCAATGTGGAGGAAGTTAACTTGCTACAAACAGACTTTGTGCAGCACCTGTTTTTCTTGCAAAAAACTCTACGCCTTTACATTTTTTTGTTGTACAGATACAGGTGCCAAGCATGTGCCCACAATTACTAATAACTGCATTTATCCAAAACCTTTCATGATGCATTGGTAAATCCTGGCATGGGCTTCTTCTTCACATTTTAAGTGGAGGTTTTGAAATGTGTTTCCAAATACATCAGTTTTTAATCATAGCTGAGATGCTAGCTGGAATAAAACTGTATGTCTGGTGTGATTTGTATACGTGTGCATTTGGAAGAAGCAGTTTCAACAACAGTAGCCCTTTTCCCATGTGTCTCCCTTACTCAGTGTTTGCTTTTGTGTACCATCCCAAGTTTTCTTGTGCACACTGCACCATTATTTAAGCAGTCATAAAATCTCCGTCCTTCTTTTTCTCTAGCTTCTCAGTTTAGTCTGATCATGCAGTTTCCTCCACCAGTGCCAAAGTATTATTGCAGAGGTCAAAAATGTGCAAACCAACACTGAGATCTGAATTTTCTAGAACCCACAGAGCAAAGGTTAGAAGAAAGTAAAGCTTTGACTATAGAATCCTTTGTCAGTGTATCAGTTTCCTGAGTGGAAGTTTCATTTTAAAGGCTTACCCCTCCTCCAAAACAGAACTATTACTTCCCACCTTTAGATTTGTGCAGAAAATTTTTGAAACGTGAAATAGTTTTTATTCAAGAAAGTTATTCTGCATATTCTGAAAGAACAAAGCTTTTAGAAATACCAGACTGATACTGAGCACTCTGAGTATGAGATAGACCCTTCCTATCCAAGTCTCTGAAACCTAAATATCACAGCCCAAGTGCTACTACTTTGTAGTGACATTTGTTGTAGCAGAATTTCAATATGCCTGCATCTCTGCCAGTGTATTTTGCTACTTCTTACATGTGGAATTTGGAAGATCAGAAACAGTGAGACAGCCCACAGTATTCTGTTAGAATTAATGTGGTGACTATTTGTAATATACATGCACATATTTAAATAATCACTCCTTAGGAATCTGCTGTCACTGCACTGCTTTTAATGAAACCAATTTCCTGGAGTGCAGGAATTGTTTCTACCACAGTTAAAAGGGATTATTGCTATTTTCACTAAAAACTATGTGCCTAAAGAATACTGAAACTCAAAAATGTTTTCTCAAGTTAAAACCAACAGCTGAAATTTCTACAGGTTTTAAGGAAAGTGATTCCTCAGTGATCTTCTGTAATGTAAACAATATTGACATTTTAGGCTATTACAGATTACTGGATTGGCAATGAAAATTTGGTGTTGATTGGATTGGTCTAAATTCAGGCTATCAGTAATTGCTTCTTTACTGTCCAGCTTTCTGTTAGAGTTCTGCATTGCATGCCTCTAAATCTGGAACTGGTAGATGCCAGCATTTTGCATCATGTGGATTTCTTTGTATGGAGTTCGTGATGTCTCATGCTGATAGTGTAGCAGAAGGCTGTTGTTTAGGAGGAAAAATGCTACTTCAGCAAAACCACACAGGTCTGTGCACATTGGCACTGCAACTTTTTTTCCACAAGAGATTGCACATTTTATAGCTGATGTTAAGCAATTTCTGTTACTTAAAAGAAACTTTAAAGGTATGAAAAAATCCGTAAAGAACACAAAAATGCAAAACATGGGAAGAACAAAATCATCTCTTGCAGTGCTGATGTAAGAGGCATTCAGCATTTCTTGGCCCTAAAACAGATCTGTCATATAATTACTAGTCAGATAGAAGAGTAAGTTACATACCAAGCTTTCAGTACATCTCATACACTCCAAAAATAATCAGTATTGAAAATATACACTCAACAGACATTTTACTTGTCTAAATTACAAGTGTTCTGTACAGTTGCTTATTATGGTTGATTTTTAAGAGTTTTCCTTCCAGATTTAGTCTTTGTTATTCCTCCCATCCTTTTGATTCTTCATTTTATTTCACCTTTTCAATTCTTTCGTGTGTCTTCAGATTGTTTCTTTTATTTTTTTCTGGCTACCTGCTTTGGTTTTGAGCAGTGCACAACCTGCCATGATCGTGAAGCTTGGGGTATAAACAAATATAACTGAACATGTCAGTGAAAAAAAGACAAGTTAACTTATGACAGAGTGAGTGTTTGTTGAACTTGCAATATTAGTGAATTAATGACAAGGTTATTCTAATACCTGAAATTGTATCTAAGTTTAATCTCACAAAAATCTAGAGCTATTTTGATAAAACTCTAAATGTTTACATTTACTTCAAGTGCTTGAACAGCAGCAGGGAAGGGGAGGATAAATATCCCAAACTTGCTCAGGTTTGTTTTTCAGGTAAATAATTTCTGCAAGAGTAAGGTACTCTTAGCTTTATTATTATTATCACCGACATCAAAAAAGCATTTTTGTATGCTAGCAAAATATTTTTTTCCATATTTTTTAAATATAGATATAGATATTTAAGGATTTGATATTTTCATGTTAGTGTCAGTAACCTAATAATACACAGCAGTTATTCTGAGGGAAAAGTGCTAAAAATGTTTTGGAGCTAATAGAAAATTCAGTGGAAAATTGCTTTTTATGTGGAATATCAGCTACTGGAAAAATGTTTCAGACACTAATTTTTATTCTCCCCTCTTCTGTGATAGACTGGATGTTGGTTGGCTGTAAAGTGAGTTAGATTAGGAGATTTACTAAGGATTAAAAGGAATTTTCTTTTTACTGGCATAGTTATAAATCAGATCTGTTCCCTGACTCAAACAGAACTTGTCCTGTGACAGCAGGAGAGCAAAAATGGATCTGTTAAGCAGTAATGGATTATCTGAGACAGCAACCACTGTAACTTATTTTTGAAAATGTTTAACCACCTGTCACTAATCACGTGTAGATAAAGACATAAAATATGCAGTTCCTTGCAGAAGAAAAATGTTACGATAAAATACTTCTGAAGAAGCTCTTCTAGCCATTAGAATTTCTGTAGATAAAGAGTCTGTATGTAGTAGATCTTACTCTGCATGTTCATTTTACTTCTGAGATTGATGCTGATGGGCAGGATGGGTTCAATATGCAGCCAGGATGTTTTGTTTACAATAATCTTGATTTTCTTTGTACCGTTCTCAGGAAAATAGAGAATTGTTTGAATTGTACTAAAGTATCGTGTGAAAAGTGAGTAGGATCATTGGTATGAAGTCTTCTGAAAATTTCAGGAAGTATTTTTGAAGACCAGATCCTTAATGGGTTGGATAGGGGGGTCCTGTATGTTCCTTTGGAATGTAGATGAGGATGGAAATCAAACCACTGCTATTGCAAACAAAACATTATTTTTACTGTCTGGTGTGTCGAGAAGCTCTGAATGCAGTTTTCAGACCTACAGACTAGGAAGTTGCTAGAATTTTCTACACCTGGTAAAGATTAGAGGCTCTTCATATCAGGATTTATCTGTGGGATAAATAGGGTACATTGCTACATCCTGTTCTGCTGACAAATCACTGTGTGTATCTCTATATACCACTGTGTGTTTATCTAGCAAAGCACCATTTGCAGATAGTTTAAAAGTCTACCTTTCAATGCCAGTGATTATTTTAAATCAAAATAAAGTAAGACATGTTTCTTATTTCAGTTTCATTTGCTCTGCTGGCATGGTGCTGCGGAGTAATCTGAACACAGAATTTGTTTGGGAGTACTGTGCTTATGTCAGTGAGTCAAGTGAATATTAAAGACAAACTGATACAATTTAAAGTTAGGTAGTTAGTGTTGGTAGTGTCTGTCAGGTGGAAGTTTCTGTTAATAAAAATGCCTCTTGTGGGCAAGGAGAGGAAGTAGAAGCCATCTATCCAAACTCATGCATTTGTGTGTCTTAGTTTTGCTTAGAAATGCTGTACAATCTGATGACAATCCCTCTGATAAACTGACGTTAGGTAACTAATGCTTGCATTGCACTCCAGTCATATTTGACCTACTAATTCTTTCATATATAAAAGCCATCCCTGTTTTCTTTCAATAAATTAATTACAGATGCTGCAGATTTCCCTGTGGAGCCAAATCAGCTGTAGAGTTAGAAATTACTTAAAAACCCATCAGGGACCCCAATGGAGAAAATGTCTCTTGCATTTGGTTTGATAGTGGCAGTTCTGAATAATGCCACCCTTGGAGTTAACAATAAATACTACAGCATGACTTCATTGCTTTGTTGTGAGAACACAGGAGAAGTATTCCCAAGTACACAGATAGATAGAAATGGTGGACTCGTTGCATGACAAAGATTATAAGCCTGTAAACTAGATTTTTCCAGAGTAACATTGGATTTTTAAATTTTTATTATTTTTAAAGAGGTTTTTCATTATTCTCAGTAAGATAAGGGCTATACTTGAAGCATTACATTTAAAATAACTGCAATGAAGGCTTGCTTATGGAAGGAAGGTCTAGCAAAAGGAACTGGCAGATTATGCTGGTGAAATTGTAGTATCTATTACATCAGTACTGTTCTCATATAGATGGAGGAAAATGTCAGTGACATAGAGTGATGAATGGGGACTATTAGTACTGGAAGTATTCAGAAAACAGTGAACAAAAATACCAGTTTACTATACCCTAGGTATTACTCTTTCCATATTTAAAATTACCTAATTTGTCAAGCACTTGTGGTAATTTTTCTTCTGTAAAAATTGAAGTTGTTTATATTTCAATGTATTGTATCACTGATGAAAGGGATACAGCAATTTTATAACCCAAAATATAGTAAAGAAAATGGAACTATTCTTGAGAGACATGCAAACCCTCTCTTGGTATGGGTGGGATATTCTGTGTGAATCTGTATTAGTATATGTTTCTATATTTTGTTGTATTATGTTACTGAGACAAATTTTAAAAGGCTGGGTTTGTATTTAACTTGCTCCTTCATGTTTTCTTGTGAATTCAAGAAATAGCAGTTTCAGGAATGTTCTCTTGCTGGCGTTGCACTGCCAGAGATCCAGGAAGGCACTGGGGCTTGTGTTGCAGTCTGGAGTGTTGGGACACGTGAGCAGTGCTCTGTTGGTGGCACCGACCTCCCAGCTCGGGTCCCAGTGCTGGCACTTCTGATGTGCATGTGGGAACCCCATGCTGTGTGACTGGGAGCTGTCACAGCTACCCAAGAGGAAAGACTGAGGGCAGACTGTTCTAGGCTCTGTCTGGGGAACATCTGGCTTTCTGGTTTGGTTTTTTTTTTTCTGTTTGGAAATTAAATCTCTGAAGTTCATCTGGAACTTTGGTGCTAGCCCTGTCTCAGTCTCATAAAACACAGTGAAGATGTGTGCTCCTGCTTTGTCCTGTAGCTGGTGGATCTGCAGTTGTTTCTGTACCAGAGTGAGATTTGAATCCTGAAATGTTTCTGCATTTAGTTTACAAAATCCATAAATAACAGCCATTAAGCAGGGAGGAGAAGACTTGTCTGTTGGTTGTCCTTCAATTAATGCTTGCATTTTTATGTTAAAATCCACTTGGACAGAAACAGTTCTACAGCCTTTTTCAGTATTTTAGGAAAGTGTATGTTTGGTAGTCCTAGGAAAGATCAGCTGCAAAGATTGAGCTGATCCAACAGTTGTAATTGTTTTATGGTTGTTCTATGCTATAATACATTTCTTATATTTGTTTGACTATTACAAGCTCTCTTCTACAGAGCAGTCAAGGAGGCTTCAAAATAGAGACAGTTCTTTTATATGCTGAAATAATGCTGAGAAAGTGCAGTCTGGCATAGTTCAGAATTGGATGTTGAAAGACTGAATGCCCCCTGTTTCTTCTGCAGATATTCCACTTGGAAAAAATTATAGCCTACAGTCTCATGCATGATGTGCTCACTTATTATCTAAGGGGGTAATTTTCCTCTACCCAAAACTATTCAGGCAGCAAGAGCACTTGTCTGTCAGTGCTGCCTCACTCGAGCAGAGACTCTGCCTGTAGGTAGTGGAAGAGCCTCAAAGGGTCTCTGTAAGGGGGGCTTGCTGCCCACTGCCTTGGGGAACCTGGCTGGTGCAGATGGCATGGCAAATGTCACTTCTGTTGACCAGGTTTCAGGCTTACTTTTCTAATATGGGGTACTGTGTATGTAAAATTAGAATTAGAACTTAGAAGCTGTGTTGGATTGCATGTTGCTGAGTTTGTTTGTGGATTGTTTTTTATGCTGGTGTGTTTGCTGGGCTTTTTTGTAATCCACCTTAAAGACTTTTGTGGTTTTGCCTGGAGGTGAGGCAGGGCCAGCTGCAGAGGTGTAGTGACTTAAAAGCACCTGGTGCATGTTTTAGACAGCACTTGGACTTTCGCTGCTGGAATGGTGTGCTCAGCGCAGGGACTTGTTTGAATCTCTCCCATGTTGCCTTTTTAAGGCAAATCTGGGCTTTCATGGGCAGGTATTGTTCTAGTGTTACTGGAATTCTGTTTTTCATCTAGTGAAATGTAAGTGCTAGTGCTTTTTTGCATTTGGTTTGGAGTGGGATTTTGTATTTTATTTGAGGCTGAAGCTTTATTAACTTCATACTTGTCTTTAAGTTCATAATATTCTGGGAAAGGATTGGGGTTTTTAGTGGCTGGAGTTTAGTTTGTTGTTAATTGAAATTTGTTAGACTTCTGTGTATGAATGCAGTATGATGTTCTATGCAGTAGATGATCCTTAACAGCAACTCTTATACTGTTGATTACAGGAACATAGAGAAGTTGCCAGACAGTTGTTTTTATTTTGCATTTCCTTGACTATTAGATGGGAATCTAGCCCATAAGATGGACATTGCCATTATGAGTAAGTATATAAAGCATTCATTGTTTAGATTGTTCAGGAGCTCTGTGGCTTATCTTTGATGTAATTATACAACTTGATTTAATCCTCGTTCACTTGAGTGTATAACAACTAAAGAAAACCTTCTGAGGAGTCAGGCACTATTTTTTAATTCATGTTGCTTCTTCCCTCTCCTTCTTACATGCAACTTCTTGTTGTTGCTGTCTGGAAAGTAAACAGACTCACAGCTGTCCCCTTCCCTTCTCCTGCTTTCCCCAACAGCGGAAGGTTATGCTGCTTTTCAAGAAGACAGTTCTGGTGATGAAGCTGAAAGTCCTTCCAAGTTGAAGCGGTCCAAGGGAATACATGTCTTCAAGAAACCCAGCTTTTCCAAAAAGAAGGAGAAGGATTTTAAAATAAAAGAGAAGCCCAAAGATGAAAAACACAAGGAAGAAAAACATAAGGAAGACAAACACAAAGAGAAAAAATCAAAAGACTTAACTGCAGCAGATGTTGTAAAACAGTGGAAGGAAAAGAAGAAAAAGAAAAAGCCAATTCAAGAGACAGAGATACCTCAAGTAGATGTTCCAAGTCACAGACCCGTGTTTGGCATTCCTTTGTCTGATGCAGTAGACCGGACCATGATGTATGATGGCATCCGCCTGCCAGCAGTTTTCCGTGAATGTATAGATTACGTAGAGAAGTATGGCATGAAATGTGAAGGCATCTACAGAGTTTCAGGTACTCTGGGCACACTGACATGCAGGTTCCTGAGGTCTTTACGTGTAATTTTCTTATTATTTTATCACTTCCAACACCGAGGTACACTGGTTATAGCTCCATTAATTATCCAAAAGGTAATCAAGTAGCCAAAGTTAAACAAACTTCTGGGTCAGGAGTACCAGAAAAAATTGGTAATGTGGTGGTACTGCTTAATGGCAGTAAAAACACACCTGTTTTGGCCTTTTTTCATGGGATGGTAGCAATGAATAAAATATGTTTTTCGAGTTACTCCCATTGTATATTTTTTTTCCTTGAAAACTTATTTTCTTTTAGAAAGTTGGCTAACAAGCAGAAGATGCAAATTTCACTGTGTAAGTTTAGCAAGAGCAGCTAATTAACTGTGGTAGTTGTGTAACTCCAACTTACATAAGTGAAACCTCAGTTTTAGTCACGTTAGACAAAACAGTCCCTTTATTTTTGAGCTGCACCAGAAATGCAGCTCATATAAGTACTTCTGGGGTACATTGGAGGTGAAGCAAGGAGAGGAATTTCAGGAAAAGCATTTTGAATCAAGTTATCTGGCACTGTAAACCATTAATGAACAGATTCTAAAGGCTTCATTAGCTGTCTTCATGCTGTCCATCTGCATGATGTTTAGTAGGCATGCAGAAATACTGCAGCACCTAAAGCAGTTGCTCAGTCCTGCCTAGTGAAACATTTTGGTTGCTTGTTTTTTTACATACGATGTGTTGGGAGTTTTCTCAGGTGTGTTTTCCTTAATTTCTGCTGTGTCCTTTGTAGGTGTTCCTCAGTGCAACAGCTCCCTCTTGTGCGTGTAGGATTTCTTAAATTGAGAGCTCAGAGGGAGCATTGCCGTGCCTTTAGCAGTCTGCAGCTGATGTGATGGCTCATTTTGGCCATGGAACTGAGCATGTTTTCCTGGCCTTTTCCAGGGGCTGAGTGTGCTCAGTTGTGCTCATTGATTATAAGCCTAGCCAGGGCTGTGCACCAAGTTGGTGTAACCTGAGTGTTTGAGCTGCAAGAATGGAATTTCCCCAAGCTTAGAAGGACTGGAATGTCACTGGGTTTATACAAACACCTTGTAGAAAATGTTGGCTGGGTTGAATAATTATGTGAACACACTTTTATCCATGTGGTGCCTCAAATCAACGATCCTGTGTGAGATTCCTCTGCTGAGGAGGGCTCCTTGGAAATCTGGAAACTAAAAAGTGTTTTAGTTTTGGGGTTTGTTTTGACAAAGGAAAGCTGTTATAGGTAGAGCTTGTTGAACAGGATCTGAACTAAAAAACATTTTCTGCCTGGCTTAGGGATGAATAATTGAACAGCCAGAAAGAAGCTTATTAATGCAAATACACAATTGATCTTAAGTTACCCAACCTTTCCTCACCCTATTTTATGTTACATGAAAGGGAATGCTGGCACCAGTTCTGATTCATAGCTCTATCAGTGCTTTGGTTTTGCTTCATAGGAGTAGATGGTGCTTTTAGAACCACTGATCATGTAATTTTGAGTCATGATTTTTACTTTGTTACATGTGGATAACTTTTAAAAGGTGTTTCTCAATTATCTTAAATTGTAAGGAGAGGTGAAATAAGTGCATCTCCAAAAAAAGCCCAGTTTAAATGTAACTATTAGACATTTACAGTCAAAATTTCTATTAATTCTTGATCTAACTATTTTAAGGAATAAAATCAAAAGTTGATGAGCTGAAGGCAGCCTATGATCGTGAAGAATCTCCAAACCTGGAAGAATATGAGCCCAATACAGTTGCCAGCTTGCTCAAACAGTACCTACGGGAACTGCCCGAAAATCTGCTTACCAAAGAGCTCATGCCTCGCTTTGAAGATGCTTGTGGAAAGAGCACAGAAGCTGAGAAAGTTCAGGAGTGCCAGAGGCTGCTGAAAGAGCTGCCAGAGTGTAACCATCTCCTGATTTCTTGGCTGATTGTGCATATGGACCATGTTATTGCAAAGGAACTGGAAACAAAAATGAACATCCAGAATATTTCTATAGTGCTCAGCCCTACTGTCCAGGTATGTGCACCACACAGCAAGGCTTAGAGCAGAACTGCAGCCAAAGAAAGACTTCTTTATAGGAATTCTTTTGCAGGTGGAAATTGGGTATTGTCTGATACAGTTCAGCTTAATTACAGCTCCTCTTTATGCCTCAGGAACCTGAAATTCTGGGAAAGGGGGAACAAAAGACTTTCTGCATGTGGGCTTGCATACTGTGGGTCTGATATTTGGGTTATTATCAGAGTATCACAAAGACTGCTGTCTTTCAATTCTGTCATGAGGAAAAGTAACTTAATGTTGAATTTGTTCAATAATTCATGCAGATACACCATTTCTGTGGGGTTTTGATTCAGTAATAGTTTAGTGAAGATATTGTTACTTAATTTTAATATCAAGCTAATGAACCCTGTCCTGCACATAGATCTTCCTGGGGCAGTAGTGACTTAGGTAAAATGGCTTTGTTGTCTGCAGCCAAGTAGCTGGGAAGTAACAACTGACTTGGTTTCCCAGTAAGATTTTGTGGTTTCTGGATTGCTTGATTCCTTAATAGACATCTTGGAAATATTTAATTAAATACAGCTCAGAATTAGTCTTGTGCATGATGAAAACATCACATTATTGGGTGTGGGTCTTCTGGAGCAAACCTCACAAGTTAGAAAAGCCTGACTTTATAATTAAGAGTCCAGGTGAAGGCCCCGTAGCAAAAGGGCCAGGTATTATTCCTGGCTCTTTTGGTTTGCCAGATGCCTCTCTAGCTAGGAAAGAAGTAACAATTAGGGTAACACAATGCAGGCCCAATCATGTTTTGTTGGTAACTAGATCTTAGCAATTGAAGTGCAGGTAGTGACAGAACTCTAATGTTTGTTTCAGGATAATTTTTAAAATTTTAATGGAAGCTGAAGTATCAAAATCAATATGCTTGCTTCTGTCTCATGTTAAAACAAGGAATATAATGAAAGATGCTTTCATACAACTTTTTTCTACTATATTAAGTCATCTGAGAGAGAAGCTGTAGAGAATACCTAAAGGTTGGGGGAAGAGAGAGATGTAGCCAGCCACCAGGTATAACACAGTAGGGTTAATGTTCCCTCTTACTTACTACCTTTACTCGAGTCCAAAGAGATTCAATGCATTTCTACGTCTACCAGTGATGGAAATAATTCCAGTAGGTTAAGAGATGTCAAGGTGCTGAGTTTGGTATGAAAATGCCTCAGATGCACAGGTAAGAGAAACAGTGAAGTGATCACTGCATTGTTGAAAGTAAATTTTCAATCCAGATTTTAATGTCTAAAGACAAACTGACATGACTGTGGCTCACAGAAGGATTTACTAAAGGCTGCTGTTTCTGGAGGACACTGTGCTTTGCAGATAAAGATTATGTGAATAAATCATCTTTGCCAATATCCTGTCTGTCCATCCTTTGCAGATCAGCAACCGTGTCCTGTATGTGTTTTTTACACATGTTCAAGAGTTCTTTGGAAATGTGACCCTCAAGCAGGTGACAAAACCTCTTCGCTGGTCAAATATGGCAACAATGCCAGCACTTCCAGAAACACAAGAGAGCATCAAAGAAGAAATCAGGCGACAGGTTGGCAATTACTTGAGTGTTTTTCTGTTTATCTTCGCCCTGGCTTTTATACATTCAGTAGAGAATTCTCCTAAGTTTGTAACATATGCTTTAATTCCATCACCATTATCCTATCGGTGGAGACCACTGGGAAGAGCTTGATGATCTCCTTTCCTTTTTCATGTGTGGAAAGTTGTTACGATCTTGTGATGCTCAGAAGTGTCATCCATGGAGTGCTTTGCTATGTAGGTCAATACTTCTGTTGTGGGAGGAGGGTCAGGAGAGCCCATTAGGGAGGGTGGTTTCTTTTGTACTGCTCTTCAGCTGGCTCTGGATCTATGCTGGGTGTGTGTTAACACTTATCATGGACATGTCAGGGTTTGAAAACCAGAACTCCCAGCCCATTGCTACAAAGCTAGAAAGATTTTCCTTTTCAATCTGCCCTGGTACAATATATTTAAAGACAATTTCTTTGGCAATCTTTCTAGGAGTTCCTTCTGAACTGTTTACACAGAGACTTGCAGGCAGGGATAAAAGACTTATCCAAAGAAGAGAGACTCTGGGAGGTGCAGAGAATCTTAACAGCTCTTAAGAGGAAATTAAGAGAAGCTAAGAGACAGGTGGGTAACTTTCCTGTTTATTGGCCAGACAGCTAAATATTGGATCCTGATTCATACCAGTGCAGAGGCACCCAGCTAGATCAAAACACCTTTCAGTCTTTGCTGCAGATTTTCTCATTTTAACTTTACATTCCTGACAAGCAGTTGTATTTGTCTGCTTAGCTGGCTCTACCTAGGGACAGGGAGATCTTCACAGCTGTTCACAAGGAAGTGTGTGTGTGAGGAAAACCTTAGTGTTTGTTAGAGAACATGCTCGTTACATACTTAAAATATCGAGTCCTAGAGTACCAAGAAGAATTACTGTAAGATTCAAGGTTAACAAGTCTGAGAAGTGTTTTTTAAACTATTTTATGTCCCACAGATGGGACAGACCATGCTCAAAATTTGAAAGACAACTGTGATGGTGGTTCTAAATTTGGAAAATGCATTCAAAAAAATCTTTTTCAGAGTAAATACAGTGACCAGGGAAGCTGTCCTTTTAAATGTTGCTTTCTTTCTCTGGCAGGAGTGTGAAACAAAGATTGCACAAGAAATTGCTAGCCTTTCAAAAGAGGATGTCTCCAAAGAAGAAATGAACGAGAACGAAGAAGTCATAAATATTCTGCTTGCACAGGTAGCTGGCAGGCACTTACCTTTTTGCCTGATGGTATTTTATATTTCAGATCTGTTAGACACTCCTCTGTCCCTTCTGATGCAGAGGGGACACTGCAGGTTCAGAGGGATCTCTGTGTCCATTAAAACCCCAAGGCTTTGTTTTAATGGTCAAGGAAGCAGGGAAGGAATGCTGACTGCAGGAGTGAGCCCAGAGCTGAGGAGATTCTTGTTAAGAGCAGAAAGGAGACACTGGGAAAGAAGAAAAGAGGCCTTTGTTGTTCATGTACATAGAAAGCACCACTTCCCAATGTATCCAGGTTCAGTACTGTTAACTGCTTTCCTGCTGATCAAAGGAAATAAGGCATCTATTTCGGCTTTTTTGCCTTCTGTTGCTTCCCCCAGCAGCTTTAAAAATGAATATAAGGAGGAAGGTACAGAGGGGAGAAGATCAAAGGCATATAATTCAGTTTTTCTAGTTATTTTACTGGTTGGCCAAAGCATTCCCCTGTGATTTAAGGAAAGGCAGCCAAACATACCAGGATTTGGTGTGTCATCTCCACAACTATTCAGTATAGCGATTATCTTGAGAATTTAGAACAGACGTTGTTGGGTTTGAACTTTTTATTTGCTTTGAGGTCTTGATGGATCAAAGTTCAAAGCAGACATGCTAACCACTGCCACTGGAAGTATTTCAAAGAACAGCATAATCTCACATGTATTGTATGTTCCTGTAGGAAATAAAGTCAAGGCTTTAAGTGAACTAACTGATCATTGCAGGAGAACGAGATTTTAACAGAACAAGAAGAGCTGCTGGCCATGGAGCAGTTTCTGCGGAGGCAGATCGCCTCTGAGAAAGAAGAAATAGATCGGCTCCGAGCAGAAATAGCTGAAATACAAAGGTAAAGGGGACAGCTCACAGCAGAGCCCTGCCATGACAGCATGCTGTGATTAAAAGTACAAAAATGCTTTGCTGAAAGAATACTTTAAACCACACTTAAAAGCTTGAAACAGTTGAAAGCCACTTGTTTTTATTGAAGTCTTGACAAATTTGAACCTTGCAGGACTATTGTTTTAGGAACAGTATTATGATCTAAAGGAAACTCGACCCTGTGCACTAAAAAAAATCCCTCTAGGAAATCTCTGCTTTATTAAATTAAGCTTTGAAAGTCTGATTTTGCTCTTTAAACCACTGGCACATGATTTGAGGGGATACAAGCTGAGTCTCTTTAAGTTGCCACAGTTCTGGCAGACTCAAGGAAGTGTTTAAAGCAGAATTTGCCCTTGGTCTTTCAGTCGCCAGCAGCATGGCCGCAGTGAAACCGAGGAATACTCTTCTGAGAGTGAAAGTGAGAGTGAAGATGAGGAGGAGCTGCAGGTCATCCTGGAGGATTTGCAGAGACAGAATGAGGAACTGGAGGTAGGATTTGGTTCTTAGCATTCACTGGGTCTCTCTCTTGGTGGTTATGTGATGGCACAGGCGCAAACTCTGTTGTGGGCATCAGTTTTACCCAGGCTTGTGACCCACACCCAGCTTTTAAATGACTGCTGTGCACGAGTCCCTGGGCCAGCAATGCTAGACACCCCTAAGCTACAGCACTGCTGTGTCAGAGGGAGCCTGACATTTGTTTCCCTTCCTTAAAAGATCAAGAACAATCACCTGAACCAAGCGATTCATGAGGAGCGTGAGGCCATCATTGAGCTGCGGGTGCAGCTCCGCCTGCTGCAGCGTGCAAAATCCGAGCAGCAGGGGCAGGAGGAGGAGGAGCCAGAAAAACGCGGGGCCGTTTCTCAGCAGCAGAGAGACACTGTTCTGGAGACAAAAGCAGCCAAAGAGCAGCCAAAAGCAAGCAAGGAGCAGCAAGTCAAGCCATCACCAAGTAAAGACAGGAAAGAAACTCCAATTTGATCTGGCTCCTTGGCTATGCATAAAATCAACTGAACTGTGCAACTTACTGTAATTTGAGTCAAACTGCACAAATTATTGGTGGCTGTGTACATTCTGTAAAGAAACTTTTCTTTTAAGCCCTGGAGACTTTTGTCTCTGATACTTGTGGCTTCTACTCATCAGACTCAGGTGAGTTTGGAGAGGCCCGAAGAGTTTTCCAGTTAGCATCAGATTATTTCAAGACTGGTTTCCTTCAGGTGATTTAAAATAATTCAGTAACAGTTTTATTTCAAACCAAAATCATTATTTACAATCACTAGAGCAGAATTGGAAGATCTTATTTTCAGTAAACAAACAAAACCCACCCACACTTACTAATGATTTGCCTTGTGGATCTGTTCATCCTCATTCACCATTATTTCTGCTTATTAACCTAGTCACTTCTTGCTTGTGCCTTTGATACCTTTCTGATGCAGATTATATACAAGGGAGCTTTAAATTTATTCTGGGTTGGCTGAAACGGTGGGAGACTGTGGGGTATCGTGTTTACCTAACATGCCCTTAAGCTTCATTTCTGTTCTGAGATGTACTGAATAAGTGTAAAAACTTGAGAGATGTTATTTATGTCCCCGTATGATGGAAATGTCCATGTCCCTTAGTGGTGTAGGTAACCCACTGACTCATCACTGACCACCTCATCACACCTGTTTGAGACAGGCCCTGTTCACACTGCTGCCATGTAGCCAAGAGCTTTGTCTTCATCCATTTTAAATGTTTCCATCTCTTGGAAAAAGCCACTGCTTGTAGGCAGGGATGGGAGTGGTTATGTCTTTAGGATATATCTGCCTGACCAAGCAATACAGCATTTCCCCTGCACAAATGCCAGTCACTTGTGATTCCAAATGAGCCTGAAGAGCGACGCCAACAGGAGGCACTGGGGGTTCAGCAATAGCCTCTTTTTGTTGGTGTTTAACAAACCAACCACCACTACCTGGGACATGGTTTTGGTTTGTCTTTTTAATGTTTCTACCCTTCAAAATCCTCCAGCCACACTGGCATTTAAGGGCCCTTTAATGTTTCAGATACGCTCATTGGACTCAGCCCTCAATCCATATATAGACAGAAACTCCACAGAGTGCATATAGGCTATCTTATTTTTTAATCTGGATATTTATTTTCAGCACCTGTTGGATGTGGTTGTATTCTTTATCTATTGCACTGTTGTGAATCATTGGCCATGATTTGATTTTTGTACAAATAATGCTTTGATATGTTATAGAAAAAAACAGCATAGTATTTTTTTAAAATTTGGAAAAAAGTTTATAAACACAGAAAATGTGATCAGATTACAAATGTAAACTAAAGCATTCTCCCTTGCCTTCGTTACATACATTTTATATTTGCTGGCAATATTTAAACTTTTTGTTTGTTTAATTCACACTAATTCCTATTGAATTGTCATGAATTTTTTCTAATGTTCTTCGGACAAATCTCTTAATATTGGTTAACTTTTATTTTGTTAGGATTGTATTTATCAAGCAAATAAATTCAACAGCCATTTGAAAGTGGTTTTCTCCTTTATCTACTTCATAATGCAGATACCAGTTACTCTCCTTGGGTGGGTGCCTGCAGCTGAGAAGTTTCTATGAAAAATTACTCAAAGTAAGGTCTGAAACAGAGGTGGAGCTGCTTCTCCTGCAACAGCACAGCTCCTGTGAGCAGAAACTTGATGTCAAACCACCTGAGAGATGTTTCTTTTAATTGTTCTGTGCTTCAGCACAGGTGGGGCCGGGGCTGGGCACCTGCTCTTCCTTGGCAGAAGGGCCTGACAACCCCGAGCATGGAAGCAGCTTCCTCACCCCAGTGCCTGCAGTGAAAAAGCCACAGAGCAGCAGCCATTTGAGAGCCTGCTTGTGGCAGTTGTGTGAATCATTAGCCAAAAAAAGCCAAAGCTAATTTCAAATAAAGTGGAAAATAACTGCAGCACAATAATCTGAGTGTGCTGTTCAGATCACATTATAAATTCCTCCATCCCAAGGGCCATAGAACAAAATCTGAGCAGCCTGGCCACCTGAATGAAGCACATACATGTCCTGAAGAACCAGGTTACCTAAACCAAAGTATCTTTTGAGCTGACTTACAATAAGCCTCCTTCTAACACCTTAGAGCCCGTGTGTGCCAAGTGCAGCAGCAGAATCTCTGTCAGACCTTTTGGACAAAATACCAGACTGATTTACATTTACTGAAAAGAGGGAAGAACAGGCTCACAGTGTGAACTCCACTGTTCTGGACTTGACATTTGTGAGAGTGATTGGCTCATTGATTTCTGTCTTGAAAATCTGAGCACTTCCACGAGCGGTGGCACAGGTGATGGGATGGGTGACTCACCTTGCTTGTTCTGCCAGCCCTTTCCAACACAGGCCTGGAACAGACTGGGTCACATCAGACAGTCAGAAGGGATCAGGAAGCACTATATGGACAAATAATTTGGATTCCTGTGCCAGTGTGAGCCAGGACACAAAGTGGGAGGGTTTGCCCATAGCAGGTTACTGAAACCATGACAGCTTTTATACCTATTGAAATACTGAGGCTGTACTTGGAACAGCCTAAGACATCTGGCATACCAAGCAGGATTTTCCCCTCCCAGTAACTCTTTTTACCCTGAAAAACTGCAGCCTGAAGTGAACTGGTATTGTTTGAAGAGCTAAAAAGAACTGACGTTATTTTATTTAATTTACTGAAAGATAAGAAAAAAATAAACGACAAGCAGTGTTGCTCTCCGATCACATCCCCACCACAAGTCTAAAAACAAGCTTGAGTCCAAGGCCTTACAGGTGTACTGGGCTCTGTGGTATCCCCATGTTTCCAAAGCCAGCTCAGTTTCAGTCTGACCGAAGCAGCTCCCTGTGCTGGTGTGATTGTAGAGGTTTCCCTGCCTAGTGCACTGAGGTGCTTGGAAAGCCCGGATGTGCAACACAGGGAACCACAACAGGCCTCCGGAAATTCACTGTCCTTTACTATGGACTTAAAGGACTCCTGTACAGAAGGTTTCCACCTCTATTCACCATTCCTACACTAACACTGGTGGGATTCATTTTTATCTCTCTCTGTCCCCTCAGATTAATGAGTTAAGTAGCAATTTTTAAAATCTTATGTACTGAAGCCAAGAATTTGACACCTGACCATGTAAAGCCAATTTCTTTCAGGTAAAAAAAAAAATAGGTAACAATTAAAGCCTCAGCCTGAACCTCTGCCAAAAAGGTCTGATCAAACTACATCTGTCAAGGTTTTCATTTCTCAGCAAGCCGCTCTTATTCCCGATGCTTCATCTGCACAGGGAAAAATGCCTCATCCAGACCCAAACATGGCTTATATCCAACAGCTCAAGTTCTCCACTGTGTTGTTTAAAACACACTCCAACAGCAGAAGCCACAGCACCATGTCCTGTGCCAGATCATGGCTGTCTGTCCTTCCTGTCCCTCGGACCAAGCCCTCTCACAGAGGTGGATATCCACAGAACCTGTCAGGAAAGGTCCCTCCCAGGGCACTCTGCCTTAGCGTTGGCACTGTCCTGATGACACAAAGGACTTGCTGCCACATTTCCTCTGGACTTCTTGTGTTGCTGCCTTAACAGCCTGAGCTAGAAGGTCTGCCAAAGGATTACACTGCACAAACAGATGATTTTAAATCAGACAACCCCAATCCCACACCCTGGAAGAATTCCCCATCCAAACCACAAGAGTTCTCAGTACAGTCACGAGGGACACCCAGAGACCACTGGAGGCAGATCAACCCTGAAAACTGGGCTACTCAGATGGACCTTCCCCTTCCCAAATCTCTCTTCTCTCTGAACTCCGTAGTCTAGGAGAACCACAGCTGGTCCTAAGACTCCCCTTTTCAGGGGGAAGGGAGCCTTGAGCATGGTCATAGCCTTGTTCATCTACAGCTCAGCAGATCACCATGGAAGTGTGCAATCCCAGAATTTTGATTGGAGAGATGAATCCCAGATTTCTGCACCAATGAACACCACTTGCTGACACACAGGCCATGTGCCTGGGAGCACCAGTGAGCTCCTGCTGCTGAACACTCAGACTACTGAAAGCCACTGCCTGGTGTTACCCCAGTGCAGAACCTTGAGGAAGATCGGGGTAGGATGTTTCTGCTGACAACACTGCCTATAGGAAACAGTGTCAGGCACAAAGATCCAAAAGGTGACTGGAAAAAACTAAAAAACAAAACCAAAAAACCAACAAAAAACCAAAACCCTCAGTCAAAGAGACCAGAAGAAGAAACCATGAGATCAGTGACCAGTACAAGAGAAATGGCCTGGCCCCTATTTGTGCCTTTGTCAGCACCTTACTCAATTTGAGTTTATTTGGGTTTTTCTTACACCACGGACCCAGACTGACTGAAAAATAATTGAAATTCCTTTTGATGTTCCAACAGTGTATCTCTCCTCTTCTCAGCCTTGCTATAAAACATGCAGAGAAATGTGCTTGGTACCTTCAGTTGTCACAGTCATCATCCCAAAGCACGTGCAGGTAAATCCCTTTAAAGCACTTCTCACACAGAGACATTACTACACGTCTGTAGAAATGGGTCACAGAATTTCAAACAGACAATGATGAGAGAGCTGTTAAGATGTTTAAACATTTGGTTATTTATCCCTGCTAAGTAACAGGGTATTTTAATCAGCTAGATGTAGTCCAACCTCAACAGCAACTGAACCCTAAAATAATCCCATTAACTTGGGCTCTTTATTTTTCTGATCCAAATAGAATGCTAATTAAAACTAACAGGCAGAATCTGAAGGCACTTGGGCAGGGGGAGATTATGATGCACACTTTAAATGAGGTTTTCTGTCATACTTCCGTATTTTAAGGCAGTCTATCAGTAAGTCACAACCCTGCACATTAAGAAATGATTAATCACTTTAAATTAATTTCCATGCTGGCACAGACAGGGAGACAAGCCTTTCCCATCAGTATCAGGGAGGACAGAGCCACCTTTTGCTCACCTGCCTGCTTCAGACTCCTCTTTCCACCCTTCACAACAGAGGGGTCTCTGGGCTGAAATCAGGTCAGAAAACGTGAGCTGCACACCAGCTTCCCCAGCAAAAGACAAAGGACTAACAGGAGACTCTGCCAGCAGGAGGGAACTCAGAGAGTGCCTAAGCCATGGGACAGACTTTGCCCTCCTGCCCCTCCACTACCATTCCAATCAGCCATCTCTGCAGCCCAGCTTCTGGCAGTGCAGGGACAAGGGGCAGAGCACTGACAAGGCTGAAACAAGTACCCTGCTGTTCTGCTGTCCTAATGAACCCACGGGGCCAGGAACTTGTTCAGCAGCCATCTGGGACATTCAGAGCAGTAAAAAACCAGTTTCCAAGCCTTGCTCACATCTTGGTTATAAACAATCCCCCCTCTACAGAGTTCCAGACATTTGCCAGTTTTGTCAGCATGAAATCTGCAGTGTGGGTCCCTGGAGAGAAACAACTAAAGGGAGAGAACCTGCTGTGGAAATCAGCAAGCGGGAATAAGGCACTGCTGCAACCAGGACATGGGAATTAAAGGGATTTCCTGTGAAGAATTCTCATGAAGAACATGCAAGTTGAGCGAGCCAAAAGATTAAATGGCAAACAATGAAAATTGCCTGTGAAGAACAAATCTGGTATTCTACCAAGCAGATGGAGGTTGATTGATGAGACAGCTTTTGAAAACCGTTAACCAGCAGATGACAAATTCGGGAGCCGCCTCCCTTTCTGCAGTCAGGAAATCCTGACCTAAAGAGAAATTAACTGAGGTACAGAGCTCAAATCTTTCTCTTGCCTTTCAGGCAAGGCACCCAGGAGGTAATTCAGCAGGACCTGTAGCAGCATCCCCAGACACTGCCCCACAGAAGAAACAGCGCCCTTTAGCAGCGCTCAGAACAAGGGTGCACATTTCCCCAAACCCCATATCCTTAGGGACATGATAAAGATTTAATTACTGACACTGCTAACACTGCTGGCGTGAGAACACCTCCTATCACAGTTCAGCTATAGTACCCACATCCCTCAGGCTGTAGATGAAATGCTCTTAGGAAATAAACTATCTCTTTCCTTCTGCTCTGCTTCCTGGGAATCATCAAACGGAGCAGAAAAGAAGGGGATGGATCCATGACACACTGTGGGGAGGAGAAAGGACAAAGGACTTCTCTTCACTGATCTTCAGTTGTTACATGAAAGCGGAATTCAGGCACTTTTGAACTGAAAACACTGAAGTCTTCCTTAGGAAAATCTTCAAACTCTCCCTCAGATTCCTAGGCCTGCACCACTACTGCATAAATAAAGCATCCAGAAGTTCTGTCTCATTTTTCAACATAGAAGTATTTTACCTTTAAGTAACTAAAAAAAATACCTAAAGGGATCAGATACAATCCTTCATTTTACTGGACTAATGGAAGAGTATATGAGTACAGTGATAGAATTAGGTTGGGCCACGTTAATTGCAGACTCTGAATACTGGCATTTAAGCCCCAATACTCCAGCAAATACCTTGCTCCAGTCACAGTCCAGAGAATGACCTGAACTGCCCTCTGGTCTCAACAGGTCCTGTTCACCCCAGGAACTGCACATGATTCAACTACAATTTAACCTTCATTACACTCAGGCAAAAAAATCCCTCACATGAAGGGATTTATGTTCTCTGAACAAAATCCCAAAACTGACTGGACTTCAATGCATACTGCTAAAATGGGAACCATCTGGTCTGGGAGAGGATGAGTCACTTTCAGAAAAAAAATATATATTTATATATATTAAAAATCCACACCAAAAAAAAAGCAGATGAAAAACACACCTACAAAAAGTAATAAATAAAGAAATTCCACAAAAGTCCTCAAGCCTAAAAGAAAAAAAAAACCCTGCAATTTAAAAAATCAAACTTACCCCAAAAAACCCCAAACCCACCATATTTCAACAAGGCAGACAGAGATCACTGCATCTTAACCACCTCCATGGCCATGCTAAGGACTACAAAAGTAGCCCCTGGGGATTAAATAGCAACTTTCTGTTTACAAGAGAAGAAACTGCAGAATAATCTATTTTCCCAAAATACAGGAGGTGAAAAAAAGATATCCCCTTAAGGCTCAGCTGCCACGGTATCAGGTACCTGACTGATAAGTGAAAATGTTCTACTGAAACACACCAAAGATAAGCTGCCACAGCCATTTCTACTTCCTTGGTGAAAAAAAAGCTTCACACACTTTGGGGTTTCGAAGCCTTTGGAAGAAAGGTGATTTAAGGAAGTTGTCCCTGGAAGACACAGAAGGAGATACTGGATCAGTAATTTTACATGAGAGGAAAAGAAGGCATTCAATGGACTGCAGGCAGGTTAAGGGCAGTTTGAACTCCCAGTTTTCTGTAAATCTGATTGAGGTGGATGTTCAGACTTACTTCCAGCCAAGAAGCCATTTCATGCTGGAGGCAACAGGTTCCCAAGCAAAAGGGACACTTACAAGAATCTAGCAAAACCTCAACAACATGGTCAAAGTCTATCTGTCCTGTAGCATATTCCATCTCAAAATGCAGAATTCTTCATGACCATTAGGCAAACCCCTTCCCCTGAAAGAGTCACCAAGTGTAGAAAACTGAAAGTCCAATTAATTTCAAACTTGTTTTTTTTAATGTCTTAAAAAGGTCACAAGATTTCTTTCAATCTTATTAATAAATTTTATTTGGACAAGTAGAGAACAACTTGTATCACAACAGCTTTTAAACAACATGATGAAAGACTGCAGCACTCCAAGGAGGCTCACAGATATGTACAGTATATGAAGAAAAAAAGTTGCACCTTCAGAGCTGATCATGATCAAGTTAAAAATACCTGACTTAAAGTACATGTGCTAATAAATTTCCTTTAGGTCATGACCAGCATGAAAATAATTAGGACACAGGTACTCAGCAAAGTTTTCTGCTAATGGGTACAGCAATATGCTGCATTTAAGGATTAAAATCAGATTCTAGTTTAGTGTTAGCACTGAGCCCTTTAAGAGAAATCCAAAATTCTACTTTTTCCCATTTACAAGCATCAAAGCTATTCCCACTTAAGGGTGTGCCCAGCTGCACACAAATCAAGTCCTTGACTGATAAAAACTTTAGCACTAATACTGGAGGTCTCAGTCCCTGTACAAACTTGCCTCTCTGGCCATCCCACCTATCGGCTGCTACAGAAAATATTTGCTAAGTTAACTCCTCAGGAGAAACAATGCAGGTCTCTGGAAATCATCACATCCTTTCTACAATGAAAATGATCTGCCAATTCAAGTTTCATTTGTTCAGGAAGACAGAAGATTTAAGGCTTCGGTGGCAAAAATAATCCTCTGAGCAGTTTTTCCAAAGTCAAGCTGACACAGATATGTTTACTTTGCCTTGACTTAAAATCCCTGGTTATCAGGTTTAGATAACATCCACCTGTTAAATCTGGCAAGAAATCCCTCCTTCCAAAGAGGTTGCTCTAAATCAACCATTTTAGAAGAATTTGAGGATAGTTTGTTTAATTTTTTCTTTTTTAATTATACCAACATTCAGAACTTAGTAAGTTGATGAAGCAGTGCTCATGGCATCATCTGCAATTTTGGTACTGGCAGGGTGGATGCTCGCAAAATACTTGACATCACTGTCACCATCCATTTGAAGAGCCATGATAGTTTGTTCCACAGCTTCTTGGTGAGAGTTGGCAGAATTCAGGAAATACTCTGTAAGAGAAAATGCACAAAACTTATGGGAGGAAAGAACAGCAGATACTTCAATGCCAACCTTAGCATACCTTATGAGATACAAAAATTCAGAGGACAGTGCACACTTGCAGTCCAACTGGAATATCTGAGCAGGAATACAAGACATTTCTAAATATATCTGTGAATTCACCTTAAAAAAATAATTTCATGTTTCAGAGCACAGTTGCTCTAATGATGCTGCTCAAGCACAGGATTTCTATGGCCCTTCAGTATAAAAGGATGACAAATTCCAAGGGCAAAAAGGAAGAAAAAGCCCGGACACAACTCCAGACAAGAGCGCTTGTATCTGTGACAGAGGAAAGATACCATCAAACCTATAGCCCTGCCAATCCATTTTCCTGCCAGCCTTGACACGTAATTATCAAATGATAAGAGCTAAAATAACATTAAATAAGAATAGAAGAAGTTCCAACATTTGACAGTTTTGATGAATGACAGAACACAAGGTGCATAAAAGCAGTGAAACTACAAATGGGTCATAGGAAGATTAGTTAAGAATCTGAGGTTTAAAAACTCCTGAATTGATTTTTTAATTCTGCCTTTCCCAATCTATCCGCCCTCCCTAATCAATGAACACAGAACACTTTTGAGGCAGGGACTACCTGCACCATAAGCTTTTGTAGTGGCAATGCAGAATGGAGGTGCACCATCCACATGGGGCCCACAAAAATACCAATGCCACATGAGAGCAGGAAGAACAGTGACATCCTCAGCACAGTTAACAGAAGATAAATCACTGCCCATTAGCTAATCCATCTCAGTTGTCTCCACATGCTTCCTCAGAGTCAGCATGCAGAAGGCAGCTCCCAAGAGCCCAGTGCTCAGCAGTCCTCAAGCCAGTGTATGGTGTTGAGAGTGGAAATGGCCAGAAATGGATGAAGTATTCCAAGTGTGGATACTGTTCTGTTTTACAGAATAGCGTAATACTTCTAATGCTGTTTTCCTTTACAGTACTGTGTACTGTGAGCACTGCTGACTCTTCTGGCACCTGCAATGCACCAGGGATGCTTTCCTAAGCACGGTCTGCAATTTGAGAGTTGCATGTCTTGTTTCCCTGAAGAGAATCCAGAGAAGCTCTCTTCCCCCACTGCTACATGAAGCCCAAATAACAGCTATCTCTTCTCCCCCAGTGAGAAAAGAAATGGTGGTTTGTATTTGTAGAGTTTTTTCTTTCTTATTCTTGTTACACAGAACATCAATTTTTTTTCAACTAAATAAAGGGCACTGTTCAACAACTTCACAGTTGCTAGCTGCTCACTTTGCTTTCTGATGACGCCTCTACGAAGTAGCTCACTCATGGAAAATGACACCAGAAGAACTGGCTGGCATATGAGCAAGAGCTCATTTCCTCAGCATTACACAATAGCAGGTCAGATACCACAAGGGGGTCACGGCTTTGTGTCAGCCAAGGTAATATCTCACACCAAGTCACTGTAAAAGCAACAGCAGCCCACATCTGATGTTACTTCTTTCCCAGAAAAATTTAGGAAAACGGAGGGACAAAAAACCCCATGCAGTCAGCCCACTGCAACTCCTTCTGCCACTAACCTTTCTCTAAAAGGGTTTGCTTCAATGTTTTTGCAAGCAGGACTCGAACATTTGGAACTTTGTCAGATGCCAAGTGTAGTAAATGTGGCAACAGATGCACAGCAAACTGGTCCATGGGCAGGCAGTCATCTTCACTGATAGTCTGGCAGGAACACAAGAAGCAATTCCATTAAATTTCAGCTCAGGGAGGATGAAATCTCAACACATAATCAGAGGTAACAGATCTTATTACCTTAGTAGCACCTATGCAGTAGGTAGTGTCCACGAAGTTTCAATGTACTGTATGGTAGTTTCTAGCACAAACTCACACAATGAAGCAAACTAGATTTGAGGAAATTCAGGCTCAGTTAAAAGCCCACTTTATTTTGTATGAAATCTGGAACTCCTTTTTTTCCCTTTTTTTTTTTTTAATCACTGTATCACTTGAAGACAGGAGAAATAAATAGAAGACCTTTACAATGGTTCATCTCAATAAACACCTCTTATACCAAAATATGTTTCCCTAAATAAGCTCAAGGCTCACATTTCTCTAAACACTTCAAAAAACTGTCCACCTGGGCAGCAGTCATGGTGGCTCCCAGTCTGCACCTCTGCTGCAGCCTCCAAATGCGACCATTCCCTTGGGATCCCAGCTAGTTTCAACTCCTGTTTGTTTTGCTGAGAATGCATTGGTTTCGACCAAGCTGCACAACCTGGCTAAAGATGTACAAGCAGCAACTGTGATTTCTGAGGATTTATTATCTCACTTCATGATGAGCAATAAAGCAACTTCCCAACTCACAGATTATTTTGCTACAATTGTGCTCTATATTCAACATCAGATTTGATGACCTAGTGCTAATATGCTAAGCTATGCAGTCAATATGCAGCTATGCAGCTAATATGCAGTCAAGTTCATCTATGGAGAAACAGAAAAAAACAGCCAACCAACTATTCCCTTGGAAACAAAGTTCTCAAATCGTCACCAATATAGTGTCAACAGACAGCTGGAGAGTTCCAGTCCCCTTAATTCTGATCACCACCACCACCCTCCAAAAAAAACAAAACTAAACAAACAACAGACAAACAA
Organism: Anthoscopus minutus; assembly: GCA_013399455.1. Classification (NCBI taxonomy): domain Eukaryota; kingdom Metazoa; phylum Chordata; class Aves; order Passeriformes; family Paridae; genus Anthoscopus; species Anthoscopus minutus. Next base: position 10,377 of record VWYI01030064.1, on the reverse strand, counting down.
CAAACAAACCAATCTCTCCAAAACCCCCAGAATATATATTTTTGGATATGTATTTTTGAATATATGTATATATTTCACCTGGCAAATAAAGACAAAGGTCTGCCGTCCAGACCATTTGTGGCATCTACAGAACTTTTCAACAAGTTCATTCATGAGGTCTACCACGAAGGTCGGTGTGGAAGCCATGTACAGCTTTTTTACCATTTCACTAACCTTGAAGAAACGAGAAGGGAAAACAAAAGTAAATACAAAAATTAATCCTGACCACCAACACTCAGAAGTCTGACATCCTAGGTTTATTCAGATTGCTTTACCAGCTTGTAGGAAATCCAGCGGACAGAGGACACTTTGTCTGCACAGAGGCTGAAAGCAATAGGCCGCAGGTAGTCATAGATGTCCCTGGCACTGTACAGGTCTAGAAGCAAAATCAGCTGCCTGCAAGATGAAAGAACCAAAGAGAGTACATCACAGTAAGAAAAAAGACAGCTTAACTGAGTAGCATCATTTATATGACAACACTTCTCAAATATGCAATGTGGCCATAATGAAGTTACTGGGAAGCAAAATCTTATATTCTTCAGTGCCATCAGCTTGACTGTGGGTCACTTGCAAATATTAAACTGCCACGTACAATAATGACAATACAACTACTGAGGATTTTTAAGCAAAGAGGAACATGTGGAGGAGGAGAAGGATTGTCTACTAATCAAAAATGAAATTAAGACTATTAGTGCAAAATATCTATTAAATGATTTTCACATTTTTAAATATCCACAACAATAAAAATAATCATTCAGAAAACTACATACTCAGCCAGCTCAGCACGGAAACGCCAGTTCCTGCTGTTATCAGTCACCAGGAATTCCTGAAGCTGATAAAGATACTCTCGTCTTTTGTCAACATGAAGAAGCTGTAACAGTAAATACATAAAGAAATACAGGATACAATTAGAAGAAAGAACAGAAGCCTTTAATACAACTAATGGAACAATCCTTTTTATTGAAAAAAACCTTAACTCTTCAGCAACAGTGTTGCTTTCCTGGGCTAAATTGTAATGTTTCAGGCCGTAAAACCATATGGGGCACTACAGAAAGGAAAATGTGATGACTCTCCTTTTACTCTAAGAAACAAGGCACAGACAGTAAAGATAGTTTTAGGATTTGTGTCTCTCAGCTCCAGAAATGAGGCAGTTACAGGGAAACTTCAGAAATTTGACAAGTAAGCTGTGTAGCCAGATTAGAGCCATCAAAAAAAACCCCCAAACATTCATATACTGAATAAACATGAACAAAGCTCTTCAGAGAAAAAAAAAGTAGAGCAACACAGATCTCCTGTGACATATATTCCAGTATACAACAGACACCTGCAGAGATTCCCACAAAGTTACATGGGTGTTATGCTAAAAAGCAGATGCCTACAAAGAAATGAAGGAAAATCTACCACTGCACTTGACCAAAGCTGAACACAGACATACCTTCAGGAAGTCATGCAAGTGCTTAAGCACACCTATCCTCACTTCATCCAAGTCCTTCAAAAAGCCATTGAAGACAGGAACTAAATCTCCAGCTGTAAGCTGGTCTCCAAGGATGACAGCAAGTTCATGTATAGAAAATGCCAGTGTCCGCCGAACCTTCCACTGCAACATAAATAAATCAATGTTATTGATCCAAAGTGCTCCTGAACTTGAGGGTTGCTATCCATGCTGGACTCCCAGCAATTTACACTGCTTACAAATATCTTCACAGTGTCTCATGTAACAATTAAAAATTACACCGGAAATTTAAAATGGAAAGAAAAAAGGAAAATGAAAGAGAAGACAAATGACAAGGTATCATTTCTTTCACCTCAATATCAATAAACTATTCAAATATAAGTCATCAAAATATTTTCATTTTCCAGGTGCCAGGAAGCAAAATAGTGCTCCTTACATCAGTGCTCTTGCACACATTACTTTTTGCTTTAAATTCTTTAGCATAAATTAGTTTCATGCTACTACTCTCTCGTTCTGTTTTTAAAATTAAATGAGTAAGATACATAATTCCACAACATTTCAGCTGGGATATTTCAGCTTCCATAATAGGTGAAGTTTTTTCCCATACTTAGTGCCCAGCAGCCCAAGGACCACTGGAGCTTTCAGACACCCTAAACTGAGGGCACATTGTTTAATTCAAGTAATTATATCAAGTAAGTATTTTTAAAATAAAATAGCATATATTCTTTAGCCAGCACTTTCCATTCAGCATGGGCACTGTTCTTTTGCCCTAGCTTGGTGATTCAACCTTAATTCAGATTAGACTGGTGATAAATTCTGGACACTTCTAAACATAGGGTAATTTGTTTTTACTTGTGTTTTAAATTTATTAGCTGGTTGTTTTTAATGGCTGTAAAAGGAGCCTGGAAAACATGAGCAATAGCCATGTATAAAATTACTCACTAGGTATCACTAAGAACTGCTGCTCTGACAGAGCAAGCAGCAAGTTCAAGAGAGGTGAAGCAGTCTGAGAGTATTTAAAAAAAAAAAGAGCATCTCCAAAAAAGGAAACAAAGGAGGTCTGGGAAACAACTGCAAACCAACAGCAAAATGCAGAAAGCCACCTCCTTACCACCTGACAAGGAAAATGCTGCTGTTTCCAGGATTTGTTTTTTAAGCAGCAGTGCTGCTGCATGGTGATAGCGATGTCACTCCTGTATGACTAACTGGATGTGGCACCAAGGCCCGGTGTGAGGCTGACTCACTGAGCTCCAGACATGCCTGCAGGGGCACGTCTGCCCTGCTTGCACAGCAGCACAGCCCAAATTCTCAAACCTAGAAGACTCCCAGACACTGCCCTAAGATCTCAAGCATGCACAAGAAACCCGAAACCTCTCCCATTTTCCTACTGAAGATCCATCCCCCACTCTAACCAGTCCATTTCTTTACTACCTGAGCACCACACACTCCCTGCATCCTCAGAAACAACCACTGCACCTTCATTCCTCGTAACACCAGTGATGGAAAGCTCTATGTAAAAAGCACAGCAGTCCAACACCAGTAAACAAGAGAAACCACTACAGAGAGTCCAACTACTCTTTGCCAGAATTTCAGACTGTTCACTGCTCAAGCTCACCTGCATGTCAGATGCCAGAGTCTCATAGGTGTCTTTCAAACAGTGCCAGTTCTGCCTGCCCAGGGTCAGTGCCACACCGGGCAGGCTGTAGGCGCAGTGCTTGGCAATCTCGGTGTCGACTGTTTGTGCGCGGGATGGATCAGTCATGGATAAATACTGATCCAGCAAGGCTTGAGGTACAACATCCTGCAGCAAGAGAAAGAGAAAGCATCCACACTTTTTTCACTTCTTCCTCATAAGGCTCACTATAATTCCAGGGTGCTCTTTTTTCCCCACAACCATAAGAGTATTATTTAATTACTGTGTCTTAATAAGAGCACAACGGTTTTGCATCTGCTAAGTTCCACCAAAAGGCTCCAAACAGTAACTTGACTGGGGGCTATTTGAAAATATACAGACCAACATAAGAGAGGAGCAAGTGCACCAGTCTTCTTAGAGAGTCCAGGAAACGGAAAGACTACATTCTACCTTTCTGCAAACATTCAGGCTCACATGTTGTGCAAATTGGCTATTTTATGTAATCCATAAAGACAGGTAGAACGGCAAAGATAAGACTTGCTCATAAAAACCTTTCCTAATTCTCTCAAAATCTTGAGAAGGTGGAGAGAAGAAAACTAAATTAAAACATCTTGGGGAGGCAAGGAAGGGGAGGAAGCAGAGTACACTGTGTTCAGTATTGCTTTCAAACTCCCTGAACAGTCAGGGGAAGGAAGAGGCTTCTCCAGAGACAAGGAGATCTCTGGTGAATACCAATCTTCTGTCCACTGAAGAACTAAAGCATCTGAACCAAAATTCTGTGAAAACCTCTTTATGCTGACTTTACTACTGCCTTTGCTTCAGCTGTGTCAGGGACTGACTCTACTAAGGGGATGCACCAAGAGCATTTTCCTAACACAGCTGCTGAATAGCTCCACTGACAAGAACAAGCAAGGGACTGAGGTTCCCACTCAATGAATCACACTGATGCACAGAGGCAACGTAATGCCAGACTACAGAAAAACAAACGTTTGATTCCTTTTGGAAAAAATACCAGAGGCAGTTCCAGCTTTTCAAAACTGTCCTGTAAAAAGCCATCAAGGGGTGGGGGTGGTTCCTCTCAAAACATGCAATAAAAAAAACATCCTGTTTCCTCAATAACCTAATTCCCATTACAGCTTGGTTTCCATAGAAAACTAAACCAAATGAAACAGAGCCTGAAGATCTATGACAACTGTTATCTCATGTCAAAAAATATTGTCATCTTTCATGTGTAAATGTAACAGAAACAATTGCCAAATGAAGCCATTAATTCTGGAAACAAGGACTGTTTTAAAACTACTCAATTAAGAGGTATTTATTAGAAACTATATCATGTCAGAAATGACTGAATGAAAAAAGGGATAAAGGAAATCCCCATATACATTAAAAATATTCCACTTATCTCCTACATACAAGAAAACTAGAAGTCACTGTCATTTACCTGTACTTTGGATTTTCTTTCTTCTTCAGGGCTGAAACTACTGCTGGTACTCAAATCTGAATCATTATGAATATAGTGAAGTGTAGAATCCATACTCTGTGAAAAAAAGAAAATAAAATGTCACACAAAACACACTCTATAAACACAAAAGAAATACCAACATCAAGAAGTGCTGTCCTTGCCTCAGTCTATTTCTTAGATTAAAGGAATACATGTTTTAATACAATTTCGCAGCAGCCCAAAATCAAAAGGTCTGCAAGATAAATCTGCTTTCAGTTTCAAACAGAAGCTCCTCTCACTCTGCCCCATTTTGGTTCTTATGGAATGAAAATCACAGGAGAAGAGTACCTTTGAGACTGCATTAAGGAAAATATAACTAACATATGGGTCCCATTGCTTCTCCCCTGAATGGAAAATGAGAAAACACCTGTAGCTGATTTTGCTGTATTTGTGCTAGTAAAAGGTCAAAATAAAGCCACCCTCACACTGAAGAATAGAACCTGATGAGACTCATGCTGTTGCACTCTTCCTGGAGGTGATTATTCTATAATCTTCTCTGGATAAGCTTCACCTTATAAAACTGAGTCCTACTTGGCCATAGCTGCTGACAAGAGTCATCACCTCTCTCAGCAGTCCTATTAAAATCATTTTCAGCAATCATTTTAGCACCCTGGCTGCATATCTGGGCCTCAAGGATAAGGGCTGAGACTCTGAGAAGAGTGGCAGAGGTGTGATGGGCTGCAATAAACTGTGCTGCTGGGGGGATGCAGCACCAACACTTTTGTTTTAAGTGTAGCTCCCCAGATACACTGGGTATCCCGTAACAAACCATGAATTTTGAGCAGTATGTGATGAATATCTGAAAAGTAGAGCAGGCAGCTGTGTGGTGGAACAGGACAAACGCATTTTTGCTAGATATGAGCCAAGGTATCTATCTGTTCACAGATGCTGCAGGATGAGCTCCTAGAGGCAACACAAGCAACAAGAGGATGCCTACTTCCATCAGCTGTTCAGATTGTTTTGATGAGAATTTTCAAGCTAATTATAAACTTCTTAAAAAAAAGCCTCCAGAATACAATCTGTCTTCCTTGGTTTGACTTCAGTTACTTTTTCCTTGTCCATGAGCTGCTTTCATCTAAGCACAGCACTACAATTTTAGCTGCTGAGGTATAATTACAGGTGATAAAAAACAGGCAGAGCTGTGAGGCAATTGCATATCTCTGGCACAGCAGTCCATGTCACCTGTCAGGCTTAGGAAGCAGCAGCAAGAAGGCGTTAAAGAGCCAAGGAAAGAACAGATCTGCAAGCAACTCCATAACTAAATGTGCCCAGCAGCAAACAGCTCCAACTTACTATAAAACTTCCAGAGGCTCTGAAAACTATCTTTGCAGGATTTTTAGTTTGACAGTCAATTCCTCCTTCACTCTTTTTTAGCCTTCTGTTTGTTTGGGGCTTTTTCCCACAGAAAAATAAATTATTTTCAGCCTTGCCAGTCACCAGCTTTGATGTCTTGCAATCAAGGAATTATGAGTCAGCCAGTACACCCTAGCCACAGTACTTTCCATGAGTTGCCAGTTTGCATGGGATCAGAGGTTAGTCATCCATTCTGTTACAATAAAAATGAAAGGACTCCATCGCACATTCCCTGCTACCTCAGTTCCAAAAGCTTAAGCTTAAAAAATCATGCTTTATGGATTGAACCAAGTCTGACATCTGAATATAATGGAGAGTGTCACAGATGGGAATGTTTTTACCCAGCCACCTTTAAAGTCAAATATGCATTCCAGAGAGGAAAGCTTCAGTGGAGAAGAACGACAGCCATCAGTCAGTATTTAGGTATGCAGTATCTCTATCACTGAAAATGAAGCTCCATCTGTACTCCTTCCATGCACACACCAAACTGAGCATTGCAGAGAGCCAGGACATGAAAATTCAGCAGGGCTTAGCCTGAAAGCTTTTTGTGTACCAAATGCAAAATCTTTGTCATAGCCTTACAAATCTCTGAAGTTAAGCTTCCCTTTGCTATGTAACAAGAGCTCCGGGGTTGTGCTCCAAAGATGTCTGCTCTGTGTCAAGGGTTGCACACCAGGACAGGTTGTGCTGGTGCTCCCTGACAGGGCAGCTGGCCCAAACAAGGAAGAGGCTGGTGTCAGGGGGTCCATCTCCTTCTGGCATCCATCCTATTCTTACAGAGAGGTACTTGTGCCAGACAGGAGTGGGAAGGTTTCAGCCCAGTTTCCTTTCTATCTCCAAATAAAAACAGACTCCAGTATCCATTCCCTTAGCAAACCTTATAGAGAACATAAAACCTAAAGAAAATAAGTACAGTGCCTCTTGAGAAAAAATAAACAGCTACCCTCAGCAAACAAGTTTCATCATGTCCCAAAAATCTCACTGGTCCACTCTACTACTCATTTATTTTCATCTGAATAGAGAATCTCTCTTCAACATGCAACATTAACTCCTCCAGTCAATACAGCTGCCAAAGGACAAGTAAACTGTGGTTTTGCTTAGTGGTATATGTAGGGAACTGTGAAGGTTGCATTTCAATATAAAATGGTGGAGAGCTTAATTTCTCTCCAATGTCCAGTACCCTACTGACACACTGCTATGTTGAGACTTAAAAAACCAAAGAAAAGACAAGAAGAAAAAAATCACCACAACAACAAAACCCCCACTGAACTAAAAGACCCGAACAACCACCTGAAATTCAGAGGTCTCTTCACTGCTAGGGGCAACAGTCTACTGGCTCAACAGATCACAGCTTGATTCCCAGAATTCTAGGTCACCTCTATAAAATCCACTCACTTGTAAAATGAGGACTTGATTTAGTGCCAGTAACAAGCAAGGAACTGACAGATTAAGAGCATCCTTTCAAAGCACAAAACTGAAACATGCAAAATTAACATATACCAGCTATGTGACTGGTTCTTAAAATTTTCAGTCAGCACTATACTCTATATACAAAAACAAATGCAGAGCAGGTCCCTCTGAACAAACAACACCCCCCCTTACCACCCCCCAAAATTCTTAAGAATGGATGATAAATGTACACTGTCATTTTAGATTAGCATTAGAAAGAAGAGATCCTATAACCAAAAACATATTGAGCCTGACATAAAGGAACTAAGGGTAGGCTGGTGTTTTTGAAACAAGCCACATTTGAGGGTTAAATTATAATTGTGTATAATCAGCAGTATCCAAGTAAATGTCACAATCCTGAACTCCTTGTATGTCTCTGGTCTAGATGGTAGTCCAACAGCTTAGAGAAGAAGTTAACTAAATGTCATGAAGAAACACTGCTCTAATTAAAGATGGATGAAAATGTTTTCACTGAACTGATACTAACTCCTAGACATTTCAAAGATGTTGGTCAAAATTTCATCTGGAAAACACAATTTCAGTAGTATGATTCAACAAATCACTTTGCTCTGGTTTTACAGAGCCTATTTTGGCACCAGTATTTTCTGCAACAGTAACAGCTTTAATACCACCTAAGCTCGTGGCATTATATGCAGTGAATGCAGTGGGTTTGGCCTGAGACAGCAAAGAACAGAAAAGAGTTTTAAATACCAGAACTACACTCAGGCAGGGAACAGAGAGGGCAGCTGAAGGTGCAAAAAACTTCAACATGTTACTGACTACTAGAATAACTTTCTCTTTCAGCAGTCCACACAACAGCTCAGCGGCAGGTTTTGAACTTCTCTGATACAGACCAGTAAATCATAATAAATCAATTCAACAGGGAGCAAAGGGAACAAAATATCTCATTCTCCAGGTTCAGGAGGGGCACTGAAGAACATTCACTCATTATCAGTAGGGGCTCTGTATTAAGCAAGGCAATTTCACATTAATAAAAATGTGGTAGCATTAAAACATCTTCAAATGCAACAGTCACAACAAAGATTTTAACAGAAATAGTTTCAAGAATTTACATGGACAAGCACAGAACTGGCAGAAACAAAGGCACCCAACACAATTAATTTTATTTTAGTAGCTAGCATTCCCAACCAAAGGGAATGCGAAAAGTAGAAAGCATTTGGCTGCAATCCTCACTTGAATGCAGATTACAGCTCTGTTACTGGAGCCCTTAGAATCCTAATGGGAAAAAAAAGTACAAAACTCTCTTCTTACCTCAACAGTATCACCAATTAAAGGCACAATGTCACCCAGTATAGGTTTAAAACTTTGTTGGTCGTTGATGGTAAGTTCAGATTGTGAATTTATTCCCTTGCCAACACTGGCCATTGTCTCTTCCTGAGGATCCAAACTGGATGCTCTGAGTGCAGCAGACAACACCTCCACTTGTGCTACAGTACATGAAAGAGAAATACATGAGAGACTAAACAACAATAAAACTTTTAGCAAGTCCACAGATCAACTTTTCAGACAGTGACTAACTGAAAGAGAGCGGAGAAAGTACAGGAGAGGAACCAACTTAAGATCATTAGCTATTGGTAAATCCCAAACTAGGGACCAATTAAGTGTTAGATTAACACCCCAATCTTTTCCCAGGGTACTCAACCAAACTACTGTACAGTGAAATTTGTCCCTAAAGCTAAAATAAACAAACAAACCCCATAACCCAAGAGGAAATAAGGAGACTGCTGACATGGCAGGATCAGTTCTTTTTAACAATTTTAGTAAATATTAATGGTGCAAATCATTTTTTGGGGCAGAACAGTCCATGAATATTAATTTACAGACTTGGCCATCTGTGGGAGGTAGGACTAAGAGGAAGAGGGAGAAAATAATTCAAATAAAGATTGAGAACAGGTTTAGTAATACACAAAGGATATCAGTTCTGAAATGTTGTTTCTCCCTTCATATATGTTCATTAAATTCTTACATTTTAATAGCAACTCTAAAATGCTATCTAAATAGAAAGATGCCAGATGTGATACTTCAGCCTCCTTGGATCCTCCAAACAAGTAAGAAGGCTGTACTGTCTGATGTTCTCTTACTCATTTAAAGAAGGTATTAGCACTTCATGCTCTGCTATCCACTCATTTGGAAAAGATCCAGCAGTTCTGAGGCTGCTCTGCTTTCCAGCCCTCTGTTTATTGCCAATTAGAAAAACCTTTGCTGAGCAATGCTCCTTGGATATAGCCTGACCTGAGATCAGGTATCACAGGCAATCACAGCTGCAAGTGACACAGAATTCAGTGCAGATGAATGTACCCTGCCACCTTCCTCCTCCACTTCCTTCCAAGAAGGTAAGGAGGAATAATCTCCTCACTTATTAAATTTACCCAGCCATCCGCAAGATCTGCTCCTCATAGATTTGTCTTTTCCAAGGTTTCTTAAATGTTCACTGTGAAATTACATGACAAACAAAATGCTTGTTTTTAATCCCATATTACCATACTGAACTACAGAATTCTGAATTTCTCCCTCTCGCTTTTTGAATATCGTTGTTAAGAAGAACTAAACAAAGGAAGTTGGACTCATTTGTAGACAGAAGAAACAGACATGAAATACAACTGTTACAAGAAACAAAAATTGTTAATTCAGCAAAATCTTAGATCAGAAGCCATAGCAAGATCTAGCAATAACTGGAAAACACTTCACTGGTTTGTTGGTAGAGTCTGACGAGCAGAAAGAAAAACAATTCCTTACAATTCACAATGCTAACTCTCTTACTGTGTCCAGTTTCTGATAAAATAACCCAAAGATATCCTTGCTGTATTACTGTATTCCTCAACAAGAAACAGGAAAAACACACTGTTAGAGATTAGAAGTATAACCAACATTATACTAATACTTCCACTATAAAACATGTGAAAGATTTAATTTAAATATATAAAATAT
>VWYI01030059.1:0-17327 GCA_013399455.1 Anthoscopus minutus | reverse complement strand
AAAATCATAAAAGTTTAGTACATGTTATTTCATTTCATGACTACGTTACTAAATTTCATTTCCTTTGGTTAAACATTTTTCACATTTACAGGAGCAATAATAGTATACTTAAAAAAAATATACTAAAATATATTGTTTAGCTTTTAAAAAACCAAAAGGCCAATAATTTGTTCAAAAGAGCCAGATATTATCAACAATTATTAAAATCAAGCATAAGCTAGAGTTACATAATAACAGTTTAGACAACATCAAGCCATATTAATTTTTCCAGGTATTAATCTAATTTCATACCGTCAATTTGTCTCCACTGCCAGCTATGTCAGTTGATGCTTATCTTGTCCCAGTTTTCCTGGTTACTAATGGTTACCAAAAGACATTTTTTCCTTATAGATCACAACATTATCAGTTTCTGGGTTAATCCATCAAATTAAGTGGAAACAAAGTTTATTTTGCTGTGGGTGTGTTGTGAAATGCACAGCAGAGGTGAAATAGGTCATGCTAAAGGTGTCCTCTGGAGAAGTTTCTGAGGAAGGCTGTCTAAAGATAATAGTGAAAGTCAGTTCCCTGAAACCACCCTTCCCACAGACTAGTTTATACTAATATTTACGAAAAATAAAAATTTATGAACAAAAAGCAAAATATTCACGTAAATTACACCAATCATGTGGCATTGGCACAAAACATAACAAAAGAGGAAAAGATTAAATATAATGCATTTCCTGCCATCCTTATTACCTTAAAATAAGCTCTTCTAAATGCAGAGGACTGAACACTCTGCTATAATGTTAACTAGCAACAAAGTCGGGAGGATTTCCAGTAGTGATGCCAGCTGTTGATCTGCTCTATTATTTACAGTCGCTATATGCACAGTTTAAAACACAGTGTATTAAAGGGACTTAATTTCTTAATTTACTAGTGAGCCTCATTAGTGACATTGATACTGCAGCACCGAAAGAACTTACTTCAATTTTGTAAAATTTACACCTCAGTTGAACAGTAACAAAGTATTTCCATATTATAAATAAGGTGCATATGTAGCCGTCAACTAGGCTTGGGTTTATACAAGGAAAAAAAATCTAAGCGTAATCAGGCTGTAAAATTGAGTCAATATTTTTAAGAATAAATAGCATCGATAAAAGTACATAAAACAGTCAAAGTACAAAAATATTTGTCTTAGCAAGTGCTGGATGACTTTGATGTTTCTCACCCATCAAATTCAATGAAAGAAGCAGTGAATGTTTTAACTTTTAAGCTTAAAGAGCTGCCTGATGGAATAAACTCTTGGCTATATAAATTAAGAAGTACATCAAGTAACCTTCAGAGTTTTTATGTGACCATGTCCTGAATAAAAAGCTGTCCTCAAAATAACAAATATGTACAATACTTCAGACCAATATTTAGGGACACTTATGTACATTATGAAAAAAAGCTTCTGAATATTAAGGCAAAATTCAAAAAGAACTTAGGAGGAACTCAAGAAAGCAGCTGTTACAAGAGACATTAAGAGATCTAAACCCTTTTCAAAGTATACCATAAGCATTCAATAAATATTCCCATTATGTTATACAACTTTTTTCTTTCCCAGTCCCATGACTTCCATTGTGCAGACCCTAAAATAAATTTTCCCACTTTACAGACATGTTGACTTTGAGAAAAGGCTGATCCTCACGGTCCCCTCTATCTCATATTGCTCTATGCAAGAAAATTAGCAATGTCTGACAACTGTGATAAGGACCATTTTCATTGAGCTTGAAAAGTGAATATTGCTATTTCAACTCTGCCTTCAATGAAGCAGGATAAGTAACTCTTTTGCATGTAAGAACTTCTAAAAAAAGTAATTATTGTCTCTCGGGTTTTGTTTATTACCTAATAAAATTTCTAAATGGATATATAGGAATTTTTTTTAAAGTCACCTAGCACTAAAGGTGGCACAGAAGTGATCTATCTTAGTCTAGCTTGTGCTGCTTCACTTACTATGGTTTTTTAATAGTTAAGGAACTGCTATAGTAATATTTTTTTGACTTTATTTCTACTACATACAATAACTCTCTCATATTCTTTTAACTGAAAACAGAAAATGAAACAATAAAAATTATCTTTACCAGGATACTGCTTTACAGCTGTGTAATGGTCAGCCTTGCCTTAGCCTAAAGTCCCACTTTAGTGTAATTAACTTCAAAAAATGTGACCTTCTGAACGAAGAAGACTTAACTTGTTCTAAGGAGGAAGAAAGAAGAGATGGCAGTGTAAAAGAAAGTAATAAAATGTTTCATTTTTTAGCTTTCTACTAGGCATGGCTACCAATGATATTTCTGTTCAGATGTATATGATGTTACATATACATCATGTTGCCAGGATAAAAAAAAGCATTTTTTATCCTTGTTAAACTCAATGGCCTATTTTTAATGTAACAAAAATTAATCATTTCTGTTTAACAAGCGTCAATGACTCTGCAGAGGTAGTCTACATAATTTTAATTCTTGGAGGTCAATTGCACCAAATTCGTAGCCAGGTTCCCATCTTTTGTGCATTCACCTCTCGCTAAATGCTGCTTTTAGGACTTTGAATCCATTTTTTTTGTAATGTATGATATCTGTAACGCATGATATCTGTAATGCCTAAAAAGCATGTCTTTTAAGTTTTCTGTAATAATTATTTTCTTCAAAATCCTAGTAGAAATGCATTCTTTTCATTGGATGCTTAGGGAAGCATTATCTTATTACTCACATTGTTGAATCTGTTCAGTGTGTAAACCACACATATGTGGTAACTTAAGGTATTTAAATGCTAGAAAAATGCTGACTCACTGGCAGCAGAATGACATTTGCAAAAATACCACATTCTCAAAGGCATTAACTAATGTTCTTTCTTTTCCTTCTGTTACCATACATAGTCTACATGAAGGGGCACTATGCAGCAAGAAGCAGCATAAATGTAACAATGAGGTTATTAAGCGCTTTAAAATAATGCAGTCAATTTGAATAAAGAAAAACAGTAAAATAATCAAAGCAAAATAAGAACAAAAAATAATTAATTAATTTGAATTAAATGATTCTCCTGTTACTGTACCATTTATTCACTGATCAGATGAGTTTGTGTATTTTTATATATGCTGCCTAATTTAACAATAATTTCAACTTCAACTTCCATAACCATTTCATAGCAGGTGGACTTACACAGAAGTACAGTCATTTTCAGCTAACTAAGAATTGTGATAATGTATTTTATAATGTTGAAGATTGTTTTATAGGATCATAAAATAACAGAACATCCTGAATTTGAACGATCATAGAGACCAGCTCTTGGCACTGCACAGCACAACCCCAAAAATCACACTCTGGTCCTGAGAGCCTAGCCCAAACACTTCTTAAAGTTTAGTAGGCTTGGTGGATTTAAAAATGCCAAAATTTAGAAACAAGGCTTACCTATTTCTATGCATTTTTGCTGTAATCTGATGCAATGAACAAATGGCATCATTTCTCAGCAAGGAAAAAAATCTCTCTGCAGCATTAGCAATATCTCAGTTCAAAAAAAATTCAGCCTGAGAAAAAATATATTATTTTGCAACCATTTTGTAAACTTTTTGTAAAAATTAAGTATATTTTTTGTGCATAATTCTCCTTTATGTTGTTGTTGTTGTTGTTTTGTTTTGTTTTCCAAGAGGCTACTTTTGAAATAAATGCAAAAACATCCTACCATCCACTCTGCATCCACAGTTAAGTCCTTATCTTAAGAATCCTACATTGGAAAGGAAGATGATGCAAATAAAGTTAATTCCATCCATCTCTGATTCACAAATTATGAATTAATTCCTCTTACTAAATTTTCTCTTTTCAGTGTCACTGTACTGCTATTTGTTCACTGTCAGGCTGCGTGTGGCGCCTCTATCTGGGGTCTTTGCAATTTCACATCCTGTGAAATCTATTGAACTTAGTCTAATTACTCCCATGGCACAAGAAGCCTACTAAAGTCTAGAGTTGGATTAATCCCAAATTGCAGTTCACAGAATTTTAAATTTATGACTTATATGGATACCAAATTTTCTAAAGTATAAGCCTCTATTTAGAAGAAAAATAAGGAAATTATCTTTTGCCTGATTAGGACTTTTGCTTAAGTAGCTTATCCAATATTATCATATTTTATTATGCAATAGTTTCCTGGAACATTAAACTATGTCATTATCTAGAAGCTCAAATATTCTTTTCTTTCTACCAAACATGCATACTAAACTGTAATTTGTTACCAAAATAGAGAGCAACTCTTTATTAATAGAAAAGAAAAATACAGATTTAGTCAGGCACTTTACTTCTTTAGCAATATAGTAAATATAGTGGCATCCAAGTCTTGTTGTATATTATAGCACACTATTTACATTAGCAATACATTTATAATGCCTATATTGTGCACTGTAGCACATTATAAATTCATTGTCTATAACACTATGGTAAGTTTCCATGCTTATACTTAAGTATTAATCATTCTGATTCAAGAGCCATTTCAACCAAATCTGATATTTTCACAAATATATTTGTAAATTTTTATTAAATTATCAGGACAGAATAGGCAGATAGAATTCATTATTTGTTGTACAAAGGGTGAAATTACTTCAAAGTAATATATGCCTGCAATTCTTGGTTTTAATACTGTTACTGAGAGTGACAGAAAGCCCGGCAAATGAAAAAATATTTCTACATTTATTAATTTCTTAACATTTCTTTGGAGTCTGTTGTAGAATCTTCTCTTAATGTTCAGTTACACGATTCATTGGCAGCTGTATCTATTTGTAGCTGCATTAAAACCAACCATCATCTTATACAGAACTTGTATAGATTTTTTCCATTGCTGCTGTCTATACTCTGATATATCCATAGTTCAACAGTCTCATCAGTTCTTGAACTTTATTTTGTAAAGCAGTGGTAAATTCAACTAAACACTGCAAAAATTCAACTGAAAGAACCAGAAACACAAACTCTGTCTCAGTCTCTATAAGCCTGAGTTCCTATAAATGGGGACAACCAAGAAGAACATCCTCACCATTACTCCTGTTTTTGAAATTAAGTTATCAGTTTCAGTTATTTGTTGTTATTGAGTTCAGATTAGGTAGTTAAGAGTCACAAAGGTCTAGTATTTAAAAGACAAATTATAAGACATATTGTCCCAACAATATGCCATTAGAAATTATTTTCTGGAGCAGCAGTATAATGAGTTATTGTGTTAAACACCTTTTAAATGCTGGCAGCTTCCCTTCTGTCACTCATCAACTGTTCTTAACATGAGGAGAATAATCTTGAGCAATTGTAGGTGACAATATCCAAAAGAAAATGCAAAATTAGAGATTAAGAAATATTTTGACATTTTGAGATCTTTGAATCTTAGTTGGAAGAAAAACAAAAATATCTGGAGAAAAAAGAGCCATGAAAAGTAATTTAATTTATGTAAAATCACTTCTGTTGATGTATTTTCAAGGGAATTTCAGCAATTCCATCCGTATCTATAGCTTTTAAGAGCTCCTTCCTGACAACATTATATCTTTCATTAATACATACATAAATATATTTATATATTAATTAACCTATTAGTTGAATAGAAAGAAAACATAGTCTTAATTACCATTTTTGAGTTTCATAGGATAGAAAACTATTAATTTGTAATATGCACACATATTTGAGATGTAACAAATTTATTATTTATATATTTTACAGTTTTTATTTGCTTTCTGAAACTTTTGCTTATACCCATACATACTCACTTTAGAGGCAGAAAAATATATAATCCAAACATCTGACTGATCTGTGTATCTTAAGCAAATAACAGCATTAAATGTCTTAATATTTTAGCACTTGAGTGGTTAGGAAAAAAGTGTCCAAGAAAGTAACAAAACCCCCTTTCTCATTCAGTTTTGAAGTACCTGAGTATAAAATATATAAAATGAAAGCTGTGGTTTTTATCTGAGAAAATGAAAATGATCACCTACCTCTCACCAGATGGAATAAAAAAATATTTTTGAAAGAGAGAACTTAGGTTAGATACCTTTCCCATCTTTGTGCATTTCCTGTTTATCCTCCAATCTTTCTCAAAAGTTCTCTAAAAATTAAGATTCACATGAACATCACGGGTAACAAGAGACTCATTCCTTAGCAAGGGAAGCAGTGCCAAAATTCTTCATAGTCAAGATTCAGTTATTATTTGATATTTGTATGTTTTGGACAAAGCATATTAATTAATGTCTGGTCGGGCAGATGTTCCACTTCAATAATGTGCCACTTAAAAAATAACTATGGCCATATTCAGTCTGACTCTAAGTTTTGAAGCTCTATGGAAAATGTTGCATACAGAACTCTTTTTGACAAGGGCAGAATATATACAGAAAAATCTCTTCAAGCCATTGAGTGAGAAAAACCCCTAACAAGAAATTTTTCATACATGCTTAGTTTCATTTTGCTTCATGGAAGGGGAAATATCCTGGGATGAAAGACTAGAAAGGGAATAGTTTTCTTGGCAACATCCTGCCATATATCTCTGTAAGGTGATGCCTCTCCTGTAGGGATAATGAGGGTGCAATAGAAAAAGTAGTTACTTAATTTGACATAAATCAACACTAGAGAATATGAATACTGCTTTTAAGTTGTCTTATTTCAGAAGAGAAGGAGTATGCTTTTGTTACTCTTAATTTGTAGTGAAAAAACTACTACAGGTTTCTTACTTCCAGTTTATAGTGGTATTATTTTAATATTTCTGACAAGTATATAGCAGTGTTTGCACTTAATTCCAGCAGACTCAGAAGTTTGAAGCTGTATTAACTGGATCACAGATTTCTTTCCCTCCTAGTATCTTGCTAATATTCCCCCTTTTCAAAGGAGTCAGATTCAGGGAAGGTTCTTCGTTAGAGACTGCATCTCTATGCAACACCAAAACTTTAGTCTTCCTGCTTACATGGGTATACAGAATATTTACATTTTTATTCTTCCCCTTTTCATTTGCTATTCATATTCATCATATATTTATACCCATGTTTGTAAGAGTAGGAATTTCTTTTACAAGTTTAATTTTCCCTCTAGGCAAAGAAAAAACTGATTTGTTTTTCATTACTTGAGACTTGCTGATGCAACTTATCTCAGCTGCAACTGCAGCCTGTCTTTCCTCCAAAGACACTGCAGCTTGCAGTTTATCAGCTTTGAGCAGCATCTTACCATCTGTTTTGCACCAGAGTCTGCTGGTTTGTTATGATTCCCGTAAGAAAGGCACCCAGACTCTGCAAAGTATCAATTCAGATACCGTTTATTAAAGATAACACTGCACAGAAAGAATAATATCAAGTCTCTCCAATGCTGGGAATCTCAAGCTGCAACATCAAATGTGTCTTCAAACTTTGATCAGGACACAGCACACAGTGCAGCTTCTGTGGTAGAATATCCCATTTTAATCATTCACAAAAAAAAAATTTCCACTGACAAACACTAGTCATTTTCACACTAAATTTCTTTTTGAAAGTTTAGATAATATAATAAAAAAGATTGCACAGGTGTCATAATTTCTGGTATCAAGTGGACACTGTCTTTTCACAGGCTGAAGCCTTGACCTCTACCACCATGTCATGTGGAGAGACCGACCTTTCACTGGGGACTCCAGGGGTCTGTGGAGATGCTCATCATCAGCCTGGGATGGTGATGCAGAACACTAGAGCTGCATTAGAGCTGGTGCCATGAAGTGCTTCAACATTCCTACCGTGTCTGACTGGTGCACATGCTGGAGATCCACTGACCCGATGCACAGCTGCAGGCCAAGTGTTTATGAGTTGGTGGTCACTGCATGGCACTGCAGCATGGTGTTGGGCAGTTTGGGGCTTGCAAGGAATGGTATTAGTGTGGAGAGGTGTGAGGGGCTACAGAGTGGGCCCAGAAGCTGCTCCCCTCTTACCCACATCCTGGGGGTTTTGCAGAGCACCGGAAGTGCTGCAGAAATGCAGCAAATGCCCATAAACAGAAGAGTGGTGAGTGGCTCTGGCACCCAAAACACCGCTAACAGCCAACATGTCCTGTCAGCAATAACTCAGGACTGTACCAGGGGCTGTCCTCTCTTGACAGCATCTCTCCAGGCAGGTGCAGAAGTACAGGAACCCACACTGACGTCAGAGAGGCAGAAAATGCTGAGGGAGAACACCAGATCCTGCCCCAGTCTCTCACCCTGACATGCAGGGCAGTGTTATCCAATAGCCAAGGAGGCCTGCTGTCCTCAGGTCCTGCCAGAGGGGCCAGGGTCTCTTCCCTCTTCTCTGCACAGTGAATATGGAGGCTTCAAGAAAGGAATGCCTATCCCTGCTGGCCTGACTGCCTATCCTTTGGAACCTTGAGGACCTGTGTGTCATGCCACAGCTCCATTTCCATAGACTCCTTCTGGCCCCGTGCCTTCATTGACTGTTCTCAACCACGTGGAACGATGCCAGTTCTGCAAGGTTGGCCTGAGGACAGTGATGAAGCTGGGGATGCTTTTTCACCAAGATCCTTACTGGGGCTTCTGTCAAGAACTGACCCAAAGCTGAGATGCTCTCTGTAAACATCAAGGACAGGGCACAGTGCCCTGTGATGTGGAGGTGCAGCCCAGCAGCCTCCCAGACGATGCACTGCTCCTGAAGATTGTCCACACCCTCACATAGACCCAGATGCTGTCTGAGTGGAACCGACAGCCACTTGAGGAGGAGCTGGTACAGTGGACAGAGATGCTGGGGGCCTGTGGAGGTGGCTGTACTCAGACAACAGTCAAGCTGGAGTTCCTGAGGGACAGTGTCCCCTCAGAGCTACTGTGGGTGGATGTGGAATAAGCTGCAGATAGGGCCATTACCCACCTGCGTAAGCCTGTCTGTAACACCCTGCACTGGCAGAGCTGGTCCCAGAAAAAGACTAATAGAACCTGAATTTCATTAATCCTCAGCATCTAGTGAATGTGGGGTCAGGAACCCCCTGGGTTGCCCCAATCTTATCTACAATCTTAAAAAATATATTTTCTCTAGCCCTGGTTTTATGATTCTTCCATCCATCCTATAGATGAGGGGGCATCATGCTCAGTGCCTGACCCCAATGGGAACTGAGCACTGCTGAAACCCACCAGACTTGGGGGGCTAGGTTAACTGGTGCTCCAGTGAGCGTGCTGCCATCTGTAGAGATATATCGGCTGGAGAACAGTGTGGTGGGTACCACCAAAAGCAGTGACATCAGTTCAGGCCAGTGTTGGTTTCATGGTTGGATTTTGTGAAGCATGAGTCTCCTTGAAGGGGTAATTCCAATTGTAAGTGCTCAGCAGTGGTAACTGGAGCTGAGGACATGGGAGTATAAGTGGATGAGAAGCAAAACACAACTCAAAAATGTGCACATGCAGCTCAAATAGCCAACCACATTCTCGGCTGCATCCAAAGCATCAGGGGCAGCAGGTAAAGGGAGGCGTTTCTTCCCTCTGCATTTCCCTCCTAAGATTCCCACTGGATTGTTAGAAATAAGAATCCTGAATTCACAAAATACAATACCCTATCCTATGCAGATGCTTGGGGTTCTATTCCTTTACACTGTGAGTTTACCTAATCTCAGGTACTGTGAAAGTCAAAAAGTTTTTTCATTTTTTTTCACCAACCACTCAGCTTGACTTTGCAATTATATATAAACACAATAGGACCACTACATATCTGGGAGATGAAAAATCATCATGGCATTAGTGTTTAGAAGGGTCTGCTTCTGAAGAAATAAAGAAACTCAGAATCTATGAGTGAGAGAGAGAGAGAGGAGAAATCATTGACTAATGGGATGAGTTCATCTTCACTGTTACTGATGAAAACCTAGCAGAGAGCAACTAAGTCTGTTTTTTACTAAAATGATTCATAACTCATTTTATAATTTGCATAGAAATAAGTGGTGATTAGGATCTTGTTCAAGATCTATATTAGGAAATTAACAGCTTTGGCAATTATCCTGTTGCAAATTTCTTACTTTTCTATAAGCACACTCATGAGATGGCAACAGATTACTTTCAATATGAGAGTCTTTACCAATGGTGTGTCAGTCTGGAGGTGTTAGTAATGCCTTCTCCCGTTTAATGGTGTATCAGTGTTTCCTTCTAAAGACTAGTATTGTAGCAGTCAAAGAAGAGTTATACTACTTAGCTGCTGAGGCAGTTTTCTTACATGACATCTATTAAAGTACCCTCTAAATGTTCCCTTCTGATAAACAAAGAAATATTCAATTCCCTGTCCTTACAAAGTCTCTTCTGTCAAAAGAAAGCTAGGTAAGCTATGAATAATGATCTCTTGTGATCCCCTCTGGCTGGTGGCACAACTTTCTGACCTACCATCCAGACCATTAATCACAGAATCATAGAATGGCTTGGACTAGAAGCGACATTTAAGATCATCCAGTTAATGCCATGGATAGGGATGTCACCCACGAGACCAGATTGCTTAGAGTCCCATCCAACCTGGCCTTGAATGCTTCCAGAGAGATGGCATCCACTTCTCTGGGAAACCCATTTCAGTAACTCACCATCCGCTGAGTGCAGAGTTTCTTCTGTAGAATTTTTAATCTAAATCTAATCTAATTAAAACTGTCTCCCCTTGTACCTGTCCATGTAAAAAACCTGTCCAAAGTTTGCCCAGTATAAAGCCTGTCCAAAAAGCTACTGTTTCTCTTTTTTATAAGCCCCATTTAGGTACTCAATAAAAGTCTCAATAAAATCTCCCTGGAACTTTCTCTTCTCCAGGGACTAACTCAGCTCTCATCCTGTCTTCATATGAGAGGTCTGTCTCACTGTCTGCTTATCCAGCCCATACTTCAACAACTCTCTATGAAGATCAGAGGCTGAAGTTTTGTTTTTAAAATAAGCTTAATATGATGTTTTGCCTGTAGCCCATTAGTGGCCTTGAACATTTAAAGGGATAGAGGCAATTAACTGGCACTGGCTTTAGCCTGTGCTGTTGTTAATACATTTTATGCTATGTAAATCATCTCCTGTGCTGTAAAGGGTTTAGCAGTTTGCATTCTCTATAATAATTACTGTATTTTTTGATGGTTGCAGTACACCTGATGCCTAAAGTTTTAGCTTTCATATTTTTCAGATTCTGTACTGCCTGTAATCTGACCTTCATATTAAGTGTTTGTAAGTTCTCTTCACAGGGTAGTCAGACAAATTAATCCTTTTCCAGCATGAGAACCAAGGACAATCGTTAGAGCCTGAGGCCCAAAAAGCATAAACAACAGCAAATTGAAGAGTGCAAACCAGAAGGATGGGACTTCATAACCTGAAGCTGTAATTGGACAATTAACCCCAGTATGCAAAGGAACCAAAACTTATAAAATTGTAAAAACTCATGACCAGCTGTCCATCTTGTGTCCATCTCGGGTAGGGCCACAGCCAGGCTCTTGTTCTGCCCAGGGTGTATCCTTGGAATGCCTTTTAATAAATACCTAGTTTATTCCTATAACTCTGTCTGGCCCCTGTTCCAGGTCAGCTTCTCTAGGCAGCACACCAGACAGTCACAAGCCAGAAAGTGACTCATGATACAAAGCCAGCTGTGAGCAATCTATTGCTGTGCATGCTTTTCAATAAAACAGATGCATTTGTTTGTACTTTTAACTTCTAGGAGCAAAAGCAGACATTGGAATTAATATTATTAGCTTAAGCAAAGACAAGAAAATATTTCAATATTGTTCACTCCTCATATTAGTTCTGTTATTGAATTTAATTCTCAGAGGAAGCCATAATGATTCATTAAGGAACAATAAAAAAGTTAAAGTTCTCTCTTTCTCTGTCACATTGCTCTACCTTTCCACTTTTAAAGTGAATCCAATTGTCTAATGACCTAAAATGATTCAATAACCCAACCTTTTTCTTCACCAGAATGTATCTTTTCTCTATTCTCTATAAATAGATCTTGAAAAATATACCAATTATCTTAAGACCTGCTTCTGCTCTTCTCAGCCCCTCTGGGATTGCATTTGATGTCTTGCACATAATGAAAGAGGAAAAAATGCTGTAATGAAAGTTTATTGGGGAGTACTCCTGCATCTCCCATTTCTGTAGGCTAGAAGATACTACTGTCTCTACTGCTACAGATTGAATTGCAGAAGGTAAATGTGCCAGCAGTTTAAAGAAATAAAAAAATTAAGTAGAAGTAACTGAAGAAAATGTTTCATCAATACAAAGTATATAATAAGTCACCTAAGCCTCTCCTTTTGCCTTTTATAAGTACCTTAAATACTTTAGGATCCCTTTTCATTTTGCTTAGATGATTTACTGAGGGTTTTATTTTTGGTAGTGGTATATTTGCTGACAGTCAGCTTCAGACACACAGCATTAGACCTAATATGTAAAAATGTTTAGAGATCTATCAAAGTGGTAAGTGCCAAAAGCACTTTTCTTAACTCTTCCTGTAGCTTAGCTGAAGTTCTTCCCTCTATAAATTATTTTCCCTCTTCTCACATTTCCATAGAAGCTTTTCAATTATTACGTCATAATTCCACAACTGGAGGAAAAAACAGAGCAAAGGAGAGCTAATGTTACCCAAAAAAAATTAAGTTTGTTATCATGTGGAAGAAGAGAAAGTTGCATTTGTGCTCCTTCTCACTTCCTATTCAAATGATTGAAGTTCTAAACCAGAAGTGTTTATAAGATTAAAACTTAGGCTCCCTAACTCTATGTGTGCATTGCTGAAACACCTAGAATAATATCCAACAATATTTTAAGCAGAAATGTATAACAAAACCTTCGTTTAACCAAGCAGTCCGTGACTAACTAGAGTTTAATATACACTCTGCTGGAAGTGAGTGTGGTAGGAAAGAGAGTGAGTTTCCTTAAGGCTTTCTTTTAAAGCAGAAAGGGATAATAATAAAAGCAGGAAGTCGTAAGCAGTAACATATAGGCACAAATCTGACCCATACTGTAAGTAGTAATGAAATTGATAAGGGGCCACTGGAACATGGGAATATTCATTTCAATGGGAGTATGTGATCAAGTACCTTGTGAAAGTGGATGGCAAGGGAAAAAGAGAAAAAATTAACAAAATATGCAGTGAGAAAAATGACAAGTAAATATAATGGAAGCAGAGTCAAGAAGTAAACCTGGCCAACACATTGACTGATGGGCTACCAAGGAACTGCATCAGAAGGATATTTGCAGTAGACAGGGGTGAAAACCTTAGCATCCAGGAGGTTGGAAGGCTAGTGCAAACTTATGGAGAACTGTGCAGGAGAAGGGGACAGGGAAGGAATAAAGGGAATGTATGCAAAAACATTATAAAGTGGGTTAGTCAAATGTAAAACGAGACAGTCAATTAGCTTTTCTGACTAAGACCAGCATGTGATCACTGCAGACTGTCGTATCTTCTTAAATTATTTTTTAATTACATCTCTGCATAATCTCACTTATCCTGCATCTGTTAGTCTGCAAGGGCTAAATAACAGCTTCTTGTCAGACTATGTGAATGAGTACCTTGGTCAGCAGCTGGAGCAGGACCACAGTACTGCATACTATGCACATAGCGCATGTGCTTGGCTGCTGAAAGGGGCTGTGTCTGTTAAGCTCCCCAAGAAGTATGCCTGCATCTTCTGTCTCTATCATTTTATTGCAAACTATAAACAGGACAACCCATAACACTATGTCTGTTGTGAAATGTTTTATTCATTCTCCCCAGGAAATCAGAATCTCGGTATTTAGTTAATATTAGAGTGGTTCAGGCTAGTAAAATCTTCTTCCAGATTAGTGTGAATTATTGAGGGCTCCCTTGCTTACCATCATATTTATAATTCTCTAAGCATGCCTTTCTTTGTATGAAGAACACCACTTGATTATATTTGAGGTGAGAGAAGTTACAAATTTGTTTTAGTGATAATATAACATGGGAAGAAATTTCAGGTCGATTGAGTGAGGACAGACATAACCTTTTTTATTATGTTTCACCTTTATGAACCAGAAGTCCAGGCAAATATAATTACCTTCATGGATGACTGTATTGAGTTTTCTTTGTATTAAAGACTTTTATTATGCATTGGTGCCAAATCAAACTGCTATGTTTGCCAACCATAATTCACACTTGACTTCTTAATTTCTGGTAGCTATACAAATAACTGATTTTTGGTCTGTAAAAAAAATAGAACTTCTGAGTTCAGCAGTATAGTTCAAAACCAATATGATAATACTAAATTTACATATTATGTGAAATTAATTTCTAGGAGCATCATTAAGGTAGCATATGCTTCATAGGACCAAATTATAAACCTGAGACAGTAGCATGAAATCAAGGAGGTGTCTTTTTAAAACTTAACTTAATGCTTTAGTCCAAATTCTAAGAATAATATATTATAAGCAATATAATCCTTTAAGTTTGTGTGAAAAAACTTTCCATCTTATATGGTTTTCTACAGCAACGTTTGGATTTTTAAAACAGGTAAGTAAACAGGAAGTATTACTTCACCCTCATCTAAGAGATGTATCTAAGATTATATTCCTCCTTGTCTTTGAGCCTCTGTTAAGTGGCAGCTCTCCCTAAATTTGTAGTACAGAATGTATTTTCTTGGGCTTTGTTGGGAGTGAAAAATACTGGATCCTGCTGACTCTAATCCTAACTTCACTTAACCCATCAGTGGGGTACTTGTCTTAGGTTCTTATCTCAGACATAAATCCTGGTGGTGCTTCTAACTTAAAAATAGATGGTGATGAGAGATTAGCTTTATTAGTAATTATGCTGCTCTTCAGATGACAAACTATTTTCATTTTCAAATAAAGAATATACAATGACTATTTTAAATATTTAAAAAATAAAGTGCCAACAAAATTTTTAATATTTTTAAAAATAATAAAATAAAAAACTTGTTGGAGTTTTGGCTCAAGCCAATGAATGAGTTTCTTTTCATTTGTTGGCTTGCTTTGCAGATGGAAACCAGTGTCTTTAGCTTATACATCAACACCTTTAATTTTCAGTTTGAGAATTTTATATGTATTACTGAAAATATTATTCTATGAGTACATTTTTTTTCTACCATAGTAATTATTCTAGAAAAAGACTATATTATGAACCAATTTGGATTGTGAAACCAGTATTTTTTTTCCATGTCCATATATATGTATATATCCCCATACACAGATGTAAAAATGTATACATTTAAGAATTAGAAGTATATCTGTTACTTGTATTATAGGAATATATACAAGCTTTTACATATATTTTTATATAACCCCTGTGAATACTCCTGAGTTAGAAATACTGATAAAAATGCCACCCTGTTTAATAGTATGTTTGCTATTAAATTAGTAGATATTTTATTTTTAGACTCACAAAGAAAGGTTTTTTTCTGCCTATTTCATCTTATTGCTAAAACTGCCTGCAAACAGGAAACAAGGATAGCCATTATTTTTCTACACTGCCAAGAGGCAGCGCAACACATATGCTGGCTATCACAAATGAACACCATTCTGTATCAAATTGTGAAACTCAACTAAAATAATTTCAGACTAGGTAAAAAGACTATCTTATCAAAAGAAACAGCCTATCTATTCAGAAAATTAATATAATTCTATATTTTTGATGACCTTGCAAATTTTTCTTCTCCTTCAGACTGAAAAACAGGATGTAATGACTGGAGCTGGAATACAAATGTTTTGTTTCTCTCTTCATATATAAGCTTTTTTAATAGGGAGCTTCATGTTTTATGACCCTTTTAAGCTTACAGCTTTATGCTGAGTCATGGAGTCTTTGTTGTTATTTATGTTCAGCTGGAGATTAAATTTCCTGTTTGCAATGATTAAAAAGTAAACTTCTAAAAAGCACTTGAAATCTTTCAGAGGCAATTCCATTGGCCAATCTGTACACTGCTTCCTAGTTTCTAAATATTATCTGTTCATTTCCACCCCTGTCTTAATATGAATTTTAAAAATGATAGTAACCAAATTTTTTAATGAAAATTAAATCCATCTTTATAGATTTATAATGAGCAAATCCATATATGTCTTAAAGCTCATGTAAAAACATGTATCTTCTCAAAATGCAAAGCAACATAGAAGGGTATGTGTCATACCTCCCATACTGAACGTTGTATGGTAAAAACTTAGGGTTATATAGTCTTATTGTAATTAATAATTATAATTTATAATATCTTACATTATTTTAAATATAACTTCAGATCCTCAGTGAATTTCAAGTGTAAAAATTTGCTGATTTTATTTTATATTCTTGCCTCTGCATTTTTATAATACTGATAAAAGAGAGAAAATACTACTTTCAGGTGTGAAGATGACTGACCCCAAACTAAAATGTTATTCTGACAGAGAACCTCTGCTCTTTTATGCTAATATTTTATTCCAATAGAGGAAAAAATACTCAAAAAAAATTAAACCTGCATTCAGCCAAAACCTTTGAAAAATGAAATTATAATTTAAGAGTGCATCTAAAAAATTACATTGTAAATGGAAAGAAAATCGAGAAGAAAATCTCGATTTAGGAGTAATTGATAGATTAAAAATGCTTGACTGGTCTTGAGAAAATGAGACTCAGGTTACTTGAAAGTCAGTTGAGATAACCTGAATTGCTATCCTATGAAAAATAAAGCAGAGCATACCTTCTCTGAAGACTTCTATCATGAGCCCAATTCCATATCAGATAATTTGAATCGACTTTACATATATCTACACTGTTGTTAGACATGGAACAAGAACTGTGAGGCTTCTGAACCAGCAGTGCCACCGCATGAACAGAGGGAAGAAGCTGAGTGCTCTGTACTGCTGAAGCCACCAGATCACCAGAGTTCAAGCAAGATCTGTAAACAAAGCCCAAGTACATCCCACATGAGATCCTGTCACACCCTTAAATTGTAAAACATCTTCAGCCTCTTAGTGCCCCAGCTACAAACACAGTAGCTTTTCTGTATAGATCAGGAGTATGGTACAGATCAGCTGACTTTACCAGGAAAGTTCACTGCAAAAGCAAAGTGCATCATTACTCCTGGCAGAGCTTTTATCTTCTGTTAGGATACAGTTTAAACATTGACTTTTCCAGTTTCAGATTTAAGTTGGAAGCATGCCGTATCAGGAAGCAGAACTAAGCTTAGGTGGAAAAGTTGTTTTTTAACAAAACAAATAACATGGAAATCACATTTGAGTTAATTATCAAAATAAATTACCAATATTAAGAGTAAATTCATTAGGTCATAATTATGGAGAAGATACTATCAAAAAAAGGAAATATTAACTTGACACTACACAGAAAATAATTTACAGTCATTTTCTAAATGTTTCCATCATGATGTGCCTTTAGAAATATTAACTTTGTGTTGCGGTGTGACGCAAGATCCACGTGT
>VWYI01030051.1:0-17777 GCA_013399455.1 Anthoscopus minutus | reverse complement strand
TAATTTTCTTGCATCCTGAACTAAATTTGAGGACCTTGAGCCTGACATTGATCAGAAAAATCAAAACCAGCGAACCAGTTTTATATCTTTGAATAACCAGACAAAACATGGTACACTTAAGAGTACTTCTTTCTGAAAATGTGTTATGGAAAAAGATTAGGACAACCAAAATTTGATTGAATCAGCAGAGATAGCTTTTTAAAAAAATACGTGGAATTTAAGGAAGAATCTTTCCTACAAAATATTTTAAACTTTCCTGTAGAAGACTATCGTACATACAGCAACAATGATCTACAATCTAATTAGAAAGCAACTGAAAGCTAAAATGCATTTATGCATATCTAGCAAATGTGGTAAATAGAGACAAAGTCAGCGTAACTTCTTGTGTATTTAAATCTTCTTAGTCATGCTTAAAAGGTCAGAATGAATATTGGGAAACAGTAGTAGCCATACTATATGACTTAAAGAGGGAAGGGAAGGACACCTAACCTGAGGTCTGTAAGATACCCTCTACCAACAAACAAGTTTCAATCCAAAAGGGAGCCACACCAATGCCTTCAATAGGTAGCCCCAACATAAATGTCTAATTTCTCTCCCTTTTGGATACTGGCGTGTGTTAAACTTTGGAACTATCACAGGTTGTGCAAAAACTGTATGCTTTTGAAATGTTTGTAGTGTTCTCTGGTTTTGCTTCTTTTCCTTTTTTGAAAAATAAATTTTCTAAAGCTGTGTTCCTCTGCAAGCGCACCCATTCAGCTTGAAAGGATACAGCCAACAACCAGTTTTCTTATTTGGTCTCTGAATTCCCTTTGAGAAATTAAAAGAAGAAGTAATTTTACAAGTATAGTTGCTGTACCACAGATGAGAAGAAACAATTGCTAAGGTTTTGGCAAAGCTTGCTTTCTCCAAAGATTCTCCTTCTCATTTGGCTGCTTGATCAAATGAAGAATACTTGGTAATTGCTTTTTTCCTCTCCATTATGTATGTATATCTAGTCATATCCCCATACATACATGGCAGTTTCATGGAGAGAAAAAATTTGTGGGGAAATAACAGAAGGGCAAGATGAAACAGAATCAAGTTGTTGTAACTAGATATACATTACTTTAGCCTTCAGTGTATACAGAGGAAAGCTGGCTGGAACAATCATCCACTGCATTTACTTGCAGGAAACTGCTGTCCTCTGGCATGCTGCAAGCTGAATCACCAAAGATACCTATAGACCCTGCTGGAAAGTCATACACTGGGAGAAGAAACAAAACAAAAAACCCAGTTAATGAGTAGGATAACTATATAATTAAATATTTCTTAATACTTATGAATAGAACTAGAAATAGGGTCAAATCAAATATGCGAATAAAATAAATAAGCCAACAACTGTATGAAATGAATTACATAACTTACTGCTTACCAAGGGAGGAATTTTCAGTTTTGTCAGAATCAAGTCTGAAGTAGAGCAGATTTCATTGCAGCTAACACCTCCTCGTTTAGCGGGTGTTAAAATTGTGATAATTTTAAAAATGAACTTCATGCTTGTTTAACAAATTTAATCATGTTGAACATGGGATAAAAGACAACAAAATGCACTAGTATGTATTTGTTGTAAAGTAGACCCTAGGACAGAAATTACTAGTTTTACAAGTGGTAGTAAGCCCTAGAGTAACTGTTTGCAGACACACTCCTATCCTTTGGATACCATGTTAACATACTGTGAGATGCCTCTTTGTTAGTATAGGTGCACTGGCTTTGAAATACACTTCTGAAGGACCAAGACATAAAAGGGACTTCAAAGCACAATAAATGTTAAGTGGATTGATTAATCCTGTGTGGAAGGACAGTAAAAGACCTGAGTATAAACTGAGCACTAAGAGTAGGCCCACTGTCTTGTACCGATCCTTTGCACAGAGATCTTTCATCCTTCCAGAGCAGCATGCAAGCCCCTTAAGTACTTTTCATCTAGGCACAGACTAAGTTAAGTGCATACAGATGAGTGTGCATCTAAGCAGTTTTTGTCATGGAAACGAGAATAAATGAAATCCAAGACTAATAAAAACCAAACATGCACCAAGCAAAATCAGTAGTTTGAATCATTTCAGGTCCCTGCCTGTATGTGCACAAATATCATCGAGGGCTTAATGGACTGTATTTCAACTTAAATACACAAGCCAGAGACTGTCTAAGCCCCATAGACTAGAACCTTGAGAAGCCTTCAGCAGTGTGCAGACTGCCCTCAGGCTGGCTGTTACTGTTGCCTGTGGTAATTTCCAGCCTCCCAGTAATTTCCAACCTCTCCATGAAGGTCTGAAAACTATCTGCTCTTTGTAAAGAGTCAAATCCGCCATGACATGTCCCACCCAAATATACAGCTCATGCACTTCCAAAGTTCACTAACTGTACACAATCATACACGGAGTCACCAGCTGTTATTTACCTTTGATACCAGAATGATCTGAAAAACCTCGATGGAGAATGCCAAGCCCTGCCTGGTCAGGTAATGTGAGAGCTGAGCTGTTGACAGGAGGAACCATATTGCAAGAAGCACTGTCTTGTATGCTCTTCTGAGTGTCAGCATAATGTGGAGGGGAGAAACTCTGAAGCTGCCCATAGAAACCTAGAATGAGAAGAAAGCCATCAGTAAAAGACCTGAACAGAGGTACAAAGTATTGTATGTGGAACCATGGCCATGAGAATGATAAAATCTTCAACGCCCTACCACCAGCTCTTCAACAATTTTAAACAAATAAAGCAGTATTGATATGATACTCTCTAAAGCTTCCTCAGGTTTCTAATTTCAAATACAATCTGCTACATGGACATCCAGATTCCACCATGACCTGTAAGAGGCACTGACTGGCTAGAAGCTGAAATTTTTCAGGAGATTTCTCCCTACACTATGCATCCTATGTCTAAGCTCCTACTCTCCAGAGTCACGCTGTGCATCTGCCTGAAAAATCTAAGAAAATGCTAAATTTAAAATAAAAGAAGATTACTTAAGTCAAGTCTGAATAAAATCCATGGATCTATCACTGATGCCAAGACAGCTAGCTGATAGTTGTGCATAAAAACCCTGAGGAAAAATATTTTATGATGGAAAGAGAGCATAGAAAAGTAACATAACTTTCCTAGATAGAAGTTCTTTTCACAATTCAGTGTCAATTACCTATCTTTTAAAATGGAGAATCATAAATAAGAAATAAGCATATGTAGTTCTCTTCCCCTTCCTTATCCTATTGAACTGTTGTAGACAAAGATTTTATTATAGATATGTAATGAATGACTGCCATGGTTATAATTTCCACAGTAGGAAGTTTCTGATGGACATCTATTTCCTCCTCAGTCATCTCTCTGACTGTCACAAGAATGAGAGAATATTTTCTCAAGAAAATCATTATAGTTGCCATTCAGAAATATACGCCATGCATGAGTAGCCTTTGATGCTATGGCATGTAAAAATTTCAGCTGTCTTTGGTCTGAAATACTTCAAGATAGTGTTTCTTTGTGGTATATTTCTGCAAGTCCACCAGGCAAATTATACAAACTCCAAGTAATCGTGTGGTACTATCTAGCTGTGAAGAAGAAAAGGAAAAGAAAGAATAAAAAGAAAGTTAAAGAGAGATCCAAGTCACATACTGTAATAACAGACTGATTTGCAAATGTGAAAAAATAGAACTGTTTCTGTTTATTAAAATCTTACAATTTGTAATTTAAAGACAGGTGTTACTAGTAGATCTGTCTGTATAGAGGCACTAATATAACTAACTCATACCAACTACAAATTCTTTTAAAGAAATGACAACTTTTTCTTTTCTTTAAATGAACAGTCTGCATATTTTTTTTATTTCTTCCATGACTCAGACAGCACTGGTCATCAGCTTAACTCATATATACACGTAAGCAGAATTACAGACACAATCTTAAAGGACAAGTAGATTTCTAGTGCAAAAATGTTCAAAGTATCAGACACATCCAAAAGCAAGTCAGCTTTTCCCATGTCCAAGTAAGTTTTACTTTACTCTATACTACAAGCACAATGAATTTTCTCACTGTGAAGAGGGAACTTCTGTTGCTGTTTCTTCCTTTCATACCTAGCACATATCTTTTGGCTTGACTCAGAGCAAGCGACACCTTATTCTTGCAGCTGCCTGTGTACTGTAGGTGCCTGTGTCTTCAGACACCTCTCCTAAGAGTAATTTTTCATGGTTGAAAAGAATCACCAGTACAATAAAGGTGCTGGGCCAGTTGTTGCAGATTTCCAGCACCTGCACTGTCTTCTGTCTACAAACGCATATTACGTTGTCATACAATAGCATCTAGCTCGGCAGTTGTCATTCCAGTCTCCAGGTCAGAATCGTTTCAGATTCAAAGAATTGCAGTACAGTAAAAGATGCTACAATCTAGTGAAAGGAAAAGAAGAGCTTCACTTCTACAGCTCAGTGAGACACCTAACATCACCACTTCCAAACATTCCGTGCAGCAAAGCAAGAGCAAGAAAATGGATTATTTAGTCAATTGTGTGATATTAACTGAGGCAATAAAAAAACCTTCTCTGACATTACTGTGTATGTTGAAAATCACTCAGAACAAATAATGAAACTTAAATAATGAACTGTAGACAATGTTCTCCCAAGAAAAAGACATTTCATGATACAAGTAGCTATTAGACACAAGAGGGCTGTCAATCTCGAATCTCATACATATTTCCCTCTAAAAGATAGTACTCTGAGATCACCAAGATCTTTTAAGATGTTCAGGCTTTCATAAACTGTGTCTGTTTAGAACTCGTTTTCTTCAAAAGCTTTTGGGCAATGAAACTCTTTCTTCCTTGATAAAGCCAATTTAAATGGAACTGACAAGTTTAAGACTACATACTGAGGCAAATTGTCACCATTGTCTAGTAGCAGATTGAGTGAAGTGGCTATAGTTACAGCACTTTAAGTCTTGAAAAGGCAGGTTATGAACTGCAGGAGACAGAAATAAACAGAACTTCCCACAGCCACTTCTTGTATACATGTGTTTTTCTGCATTGTAATGAATTGACCAAGGAAGACAGCAGTCTTTGTACTGGTATTGGGAGCTCTTGAAACATCTGCTTTTGAGAGAGGGAGTTTAGGTAAGCATTTAAGACACATAGCACAATGCTTTCAGAGAGGAATATAGGATGAGATGGCTGTGCTTAGGCTGGAGAGAGTACATTCTGACAAAGTTCCTTGTACAGTGACAATAGGTTACTTCATCTTTGAAAAGACATTTAATACCCACATTGTGAGTATTGAATTGCAGTGTATTATATCTTTCAATACTAAAAAAAAGTTTAATGTTCAGTTTACATTGTCTTCATACTGGTTTTAAGTGCAAATATCTTTAAAATTTGAACTTTGAGTTGTTATTTGTGTGCATATAATTCCTGTCAGCAGTGTCTATTTTTAACATAGGCTTTCCTAGGACAGTGAGGCAGACACAGTAATGCTAACATGGGATTAAGTATGGTATAGCTTTAAGGTCCAAGCCTTTGAAAGTTAAGCATTTTTGGATCTTTTTGATCAGAAGATAGTATTAAACTGTATCTTAAATTTGGATGTGTAAGAGGGCAAAAATTCAAATGTGACATTCACTCAGATGAGGGTCTCTACTAGGCCATGTTCTTGTTAAGAATTATGACCTTCATTTTTTGTCCTTCTAAATCCTCTTTGGACTGTAGGAGAGGGAGATGGCAACACAGTAGCATTGTCCCAGCCTGCTCTGAAGAGCAGATGCCCAAGGAGAAATGAAGGTTGCTGCACAAGCTGGTGCAAGTTCTGTGAGGAGCAACAATTAATCCAGGGTGATTTATGAACCCCTGGGAGGCAGGATTCTTTGGAAAGTCTTCTATTTTAGAGCAACTGGTTGTGCTCCCAGCTTCTAGGATTCTTAAAACTCCCATGGCCATGAGAGGAAGAAGGTGGCTAAGTCATCTTTTCTGTTCCAGGCAGCAAGACAGACCTTAATGTCTCGATGCCTTTCCAGAAGATGAGTTCTTGCCAAATGTTGAGCAAAAAAGGGAATCAAGTAAAATGTTTTGTACTGTGGAAACAGAAGGGCCAGCCTGATCCCTTCAAGCCTTGCACTAGGAATTGACTGGACCAGTTCTGACATGTTTTCACATATGTCATATGACAAGGAACTGTATATAAAGAAATTTCACCCTGTACTCTATTTGCCGTACATTATTAGTGAAATATCAGAGAATACACTAAACCAACAATTACTTCTTATATCCACTAGGAAACTTCATGTTCTTCTAGTACTGATCAGTGATGTAAAGAATTACTACTTTGTGGAGAAAACCACCTGCCTCAGATCCTGCTTCTCTGTGGCCAGTACAATATGAAAAATGTAACAGGATTGGCACTTTCCTTTCTCTCCCTCACATTTATGAACTCAGGGAGATGCCTGTTTCCTCTCTTTGCCTAGAGAGACTGCTAACATCAGTGGAAGAAAATAAAAGCAGCCTTGTGTCATGGTTTGACACTGGCCTAAAGCCAGGCACCCGCAAGCGTTGCTCACTCACCCTCCCCTGCTACAGCTGGGCAGTGGAGGGAAAAAGGAAAAAAGGTTAATGAAGGGCTCATGAATGAGATCAAGGCCAGGAGAAAGCTCTTTGAGGGCAAAACAGGCTGAGCTTAATGTTGCAAAGTGAAATTTCTTACTAACAGAATCAGAGGAGGATAATGAGAAGTAAAATAAGCCCTTAAAACACTTTTCCCTTCCACTGTACCTCCCTCCTTCTCACCAACAGCACTGAGAGACAGGGCATGGGGATTTTGGCCAGTTTTCTGGGGTTTTCTTTTGTTGCTCAGGGAGAGGAGTCCTTGCCTTGTAAGACCAGGGGTTCCCTCCCATGTGACACAGTTCACTGTGAACTTCCCAGCATGGTTCCAATCTCATGAGCAGCAGTCCTCCCAAAACTGCTGCAACCTGAGTCCCTCCCATGGGCAGAGAGTCCTCCCAAACCTGCTGTGGTGTGGGTCACTCTTCCATGGGGTGCAGTCCTCCAAGGACAGGCTGCTCCAGCCTGGAAGCAGGGCCCCCTCTCTCCATGGAGTCTTCCACAGGACCACAGNTCTCCACTGACCTTGGTGTCTCCATGTTATTTCTCTCACATGTTCTCACCTCCTGCTCTTCTCTGGGTAGAAAATGACCGTGTGTCTGCTTTGTTTTGATTTTCTTACTAAATCTGTCATCACAGAGGCATTACCAACATCTCTAATTGGCCCAGCTTTGGCCAGCAGAATGTCCATCTTCAGAGCCATCAGGGACTGACTTTGCTGGACATGGTGGAAACTTCCAGCAGCTTCTCACAGGAGCCTCCTCTGTGGCCCTCCCTCTACCAAAAACCAGGATGTGCCAAACCAATACACCTTGCTCTACCTAGGCTGTTTCCTATGATATCTACAAGGAAGCCTGATCAATAAGCAGAATCCTAAGACTTTTAAAAGTCCAGTCTGCTATGTAACTGTGTCTATAAATATGGCAAACCATATATTTAAACAGTTGAAAGGAAACAACAATACTTCCGTCAACACAGTCCTGAAATGTTAAGGTAATTAGCATTCAGTTTCCATACCAGCTAGGAAAAACAAACAAACAAAACAACCCACCAGCTGTTTATTTTCTTCTTGGCTACAGAAGAAATATGCAGGATTGAAGAGAGAGAGAGGGGTCTTGTAGAAGCTGATTACACAGCACAAGTGGGAACACAGCTGCAAGAGTCTTCGTGCTTACAGAAGAAGAATTCTCTATCTCCCCACAAGTGTGAGGAAGAAAACTATCCTTCCTCTTGAAAACCTGATTAACTGTTACCTGCTAAATCAGGAGGGGTTAGAAGTATAACATTAGAAAATTAAAAGCCATCATAGAATTTTTTGCCATTCTGTTTCAGGAACAGCACTGAAAATCAGTCTGAAGAGAAATATGTATCTCCATACCAGGATGAATAACAACTAGCTAAGATAATAATTTTAAGGAACCCTGAAGACATGATTCTGAAGGCTACCTCCCAGGGTCTTTCAAGGAAAAGTGCCTTAAAAATATCAGTACCAGTCCCTGAAGCACTTAACTTGAATTTAAGAAATAACAACAAACAACTAAAAGCAGTGATGAAGATTCTTCTTTCTTACCCTGGATGTGAAGGGCATTTGGCTGAAAAGATGGGCTTTCTGTTGGCTGGTATGTCTTCAGAGGCAACCCTGCAAGCTGTGGAAGCTGAGGAGGTTGTGGAGCCTGTCTCTGCATCATGGGATGTTGAATGGACATTCTCTGGGGGCTGATGTGATGAGGAGAAGGAGCTGGAGCAACAAACCTAGAAGTTCAAAACCATAAAACCGTAGAAGTTCTGCACAAAACGGTAAAATCTCCAATACATAAGAGCTGAAGATTGTTTTTACTTTATTTGCATAGATACAGACTTCCAAAATAACACACATTTATAATTTGTGCACAGCCCAAATAGAGATTACATATTTTTAAATGGTGACATATCATTAGACTTGACATCTGGGAAATCAGCAGGCTGAATTGCCCCTTATCTTGGAAAGCTACTTTTAACCCACTCCTTCTGTGGGTTTGTCTAAGTCATAATTGGAGGAGATGCCTCAAGGGGAACCTGATCTTGGAGGCACTGCCAGTTGTTTATTGTAAGGCTTTGTGCCAACCTTATTTTTCAATAAAGAGCTGTTCTTCCTCACCGACAGTGAGAGATCATTTCAAGTCCTTGATCACTAAGGTGTTAGGCATTAGATTCAGGCCCACATTACAGGTTCCAGAAATCTTTGTATGTTCCATAGAGCTATTTCAAAATAAACAATCTGATGTCAATATAATGCAGGTAAGGGCAAGTGTTAAATTGCTTCCAGAATCTGACCACATCAAAATGTTGATCTGAACTCAAACCATAAACTTACAAGCCTGGCAGAGAATGCTTGAGAACAAATCTGGTGGGCCACCTGCCACAGAGGTTCATCACCTCAGAGATGTTTTGCACAGCTCTATCACTACTGGCACTACAAGGATACACACCACTTTTGAAGATTTTACAGAAGAATTTTATGGAATTTATCTTTACTGATTTTCTTCTGCATTTCCTTAAACAGCATACCTTGAAGTACATCACAGATAGTTCATGTGATATTTTTTGCAGACAGAAAGCTAGGATTTTAAGACCTTCTGTCTGTGCCCCAAACCATCCAATAGACTGATGGGATCTGGCTAGTTAATAAAAGCTCAGGAATGGCTCTGAGCCACCTTTTCATCAATGAGTGGAGAGCTGGAAACATTCGCAACACCAGAAAAGAAGCATGGTATTTCTGCAAGAGGGTGAGTGGAAAGGGATGTGGTAATCATGCTGCAGATCCGCCTGTCTCTCCACTACTGAAAATAAGCTGCAAGTCTGCTGAGGAGGAATACCCTTCTCTGTGTACTTAGTGGCTGTTGCTAGGAGGGATCCATGCCTGCAGTTAACACAGTCTGCCTGTGCTCTAAAGTGTAGATCCCTGCTGTCCTGAGACTGGACCTAAATATACTAGATGACTTTTTTTTTTAACCTAATGAAAAGGCATGTTTTTCCTGAAGAAGTATCAGGAAATTTTTATCATACCCTGAATACAACAGAAGGTGCAACTCCAGTAGCACCTCTACAGAACACCTCTGGGCAGGGTCATCATACAGGTTAAAACTGTATTTAAATCCAAGTCACTTGAGATCTTTCCTGCTGCAGCTAAGAAACTGTATCTGCTACATGTTATCTGCATGACTTTGGCTTCATTTGAAAGGTATTTAGTACATTTTCAGTGACCCGTAATCTACACTTGGAGTGATTTTGACTTCATTTGAAAGGTATTTACTACATTTCCAGTGAACCATAATCTACATTTGGAGTGTAACAAGTATCAAGATGAACTTTGGATGATGTACTGCCTATTCTGTTTTCTGTGAGAAGCACACTTTTAAGCATGTTAGGTAGGGTTTGGATGGTCCTGGTGCTGATGTGGGATTAACTTCATAAACATATATTACTTCAGAAATGCTATATGGATGGAGGAAATAAAGATGTTACTACTGAGCCATTGAGTCTTCAATGTGTCAAATATTTCATTGTTCTAGATAACTGATGCAGAGTAGATTGAACGACATAACAGCGAGGAAGAGAAAAAAGCATGCATATATTTCACAGTAATACTAGAGAACATTTTTTTTTTAGAAAGATAAATCAGTAGTTATATTGTGATAAAAATATCAGAGGTTTAAAAAAAGTTCTGTTACTACCTGGTTATACGTCCCCTGGATTTAGTTTTTTGTATAGGAGACACATAGATAGAGTGTTATCTCAAGCCAGAGACTGAGAGCCAGCACAGACAGTCTTTAAATACTATTATGATTATTTTAAAGATCATGGGATATCATCCTTTGTGTTTTCAGGAGTAATTTATGAAAATTAATTTCTGAAAAATTATTTTAACGGGTAGCTACTAACAGGAAAACTTATTTTCAAAATTCAAAGTGGAAAGCACAGTTTTACAGATTTACCTTTGATTTAACATTCAAAAAACTTCCTTCCAGTAATAATGCACTATATTTTACAGCCAGACAGGACTCCTTTTTAGTAGACATAAGTGGTCTTTATAATTATTTATTAATCAACCTGGCTTACTCATAACCACAAATATAGTTATCTACTTTTTCTTTCCTTCTGCTTAACAAGAGTGAAACTGGTACTTGTTGCAGCTCAGATTTGTCTCTGAACAAATCTCATTATATTCCTGGGAGAACAGCTAATTTAATTTTATTCCTGAAACACTCGGGACCAGCTTGTAACCACTTGGAAACTGCAATCAAGAGCTTTAGTCACGTCCAGGTGTCAATTCAATCAGGAACCAGCCAGATTTGCAGAGAGTTTCCCTTTTCT
This sequence comes from Anthoscopus minutus, assembly GCA_013399455.1. NCBI lineage: Eukaryota > Metazoa > Chordata > Aves > Passeriformes > Paridae > Anthoscopus > Anthoscopus minutus. The sequence goes on along the minus strand of VWYI01030051.1, from coordinate 6,838 downwards.
ATGCCTGATAGGTGTAATATATGAGCAGAAATGTTTCTGGAGCCATTAAGAAAATTTTTCCTTTCCAATTTTTGCTATGAAAAAGCTAGGGGAATGATTAGATGTGGTAGTAAGCAAGATGAATGACAAACTTACCAAAGCTTACCTGTTTTGATGAGATTAGTTAAAATACCACATATAAAGAGAGTTTGTTAATGACCAGGACTGGTCATGAAAAAAGAGACTGGACCTTATGAAAAAAGATATTTTACTCTAGTATTTGTTTACTGGAGCTGGTCCAGCTGACAGTCACTACAACTACATGCACAACCTAAGAAATGTGTGGAAAAGGAAGGGAAGAGGAATTCTAAGAGTCATGATATACAGAATAAGTCGTGTATTTATAATAGTACTTTATTTTATCATGGTTGGCCACCTACAAATAAACCCTTGGTGCAGTGGGGAAACAACCTCTTATATCTCTGTAGCAAGCTAGAAAACCAAGTGCTTTGCAATGCCTCAATTTACTTCACTGCAACCAAGTATTTTTTTAAAATATATTGAAAGAAAGGAAACTGCACCTTCATATAAAAGACATCATTTACCTACCATTAATCCATGCTACACTATGGCACAAAATGCTACTAACATTAAATATTTGAGACAGGAACTATCTAACTATGTTGGATGTAGTTCTGTCTTCATTCTTATTTTTTTCTCCTCAACTTTGCAGTGTATGGTTGCTGCAGATATGTTTCTGAGGTGGAAATTGAGCATTACAGCTGGAAATCTTGGTCTTTTTTTATTTTTCTTCAGATGCCATAGTTTTCTTTGAACAACTTGTAAATACAATTTATTGTGTTGCTGCTCTCTTAACCGGCTGAGTCCTTTTTGCTGGGCTTCAGCAGTTTGGGAACACATCCAGATTGTTTTAAGGGGTTTTTTTGTTTGTTTGTTTCAAGGAATGCAATATTCTTGTATAACAGAAATATTTTGGGCAAGAAAACCAAAATCTAGCAGAAAGAATGGATGGCAGGAAGAAAGAACAACCCCTCTGACCAGTAACCCATCTTCTCTTTGGTGAGAAGATGAAAGGAGAATTCAAGTGGAATTTAAAGAAGGAAGCTGAAAGCAGGAGGCAGACTGTGTATCTTTTTATAAAATCTCTCAGTATTTTCTGTGCCTATCAGAGAACTAAGTTTCTTACAGATCTGGAGAAGAGGAAAAAGATGCCTTAGGAAAAAAAAAAAGTGTGAGAAAAATTCCAAACTTTGTTAGGTTTGCTCTGAAAATAATTTGTAGCCAGGTAGGATTTAGTCTCTACTCCCAAGTAACAAGTAACAGGACAAGAAGGAAACATCCTCAAGTTGTGCCAGAGGAGGTTTAGACTGAATAATAGGAAAAATTTCTTTTTGGGCATTGGACCAAGTTACCCAGAGAAGTGGTGAAGTCACCACCCCTAAAGGTATTTATTTAAAGGACATGTGGATATGTGGCACTTGGGTACATGGTTTAGTGGTGGCCTCAGCGCTGTTAGGCTAACAGTTGGACTTGATGGTCTTAAGGGTCTTTTCCAGCCTAAATTATTCTAGGATTCTTTGACTCTATGGCTCAGGTTCAGGGTTAGCCCTACTGACATCTCCAGCACTTGTCATTTATAAGTGTCATTTGCCCTCTAAAAAGTAAACATTATTAATCATCTGAAGTGTCCCACACCTGGAAAGAAGTTAATGTACTTATTTTAAAACCACACTGTTAGCTAAAGACCTTCCTCCAGGCAGCCCTTTGTATGCTGCACACAAAGGGCTTTTAATGTGTGAAAGTTCGATGTCTCACTTTCTTGGGTAGAACTACACAGAGGCTTTTGCTTCTGGAAGTCTAGCTTGGAGCTACTTACTATTTTACAGTGAAATCATAAAGGGAATATAACCACACACTCCAATAAGCAAAAATAATCACTTCTGCAAGTTGCAGAACTTGTTATAGCATAATGGTACTGCTATATGGAATGCTTTGGCCCTATGTTCTTCTTGTCAGCCTTACACAGTCGCTAGAAATTCCTGTGCAGCATCATGCTTTAGGGACATACTGCTAGCTCTGGTTCACAGGGGGATAAAAAAATCACCTGGAACATCAAGTCCATAAAAAATTTTCTTATTGTCTCACACTGATTAACAGGGCAGTTCTTGCTCAAAAGCAAGAATTCATTATATGAAGAAAGATTTTAAAAACAGTAAATTCAAACATTTAGCACCATCAGTTTTGGGGCCACATATGTGACCACTGAGCCATATAAACCCATTATTTTTGTCCTGAGTTTTAATTAAATTGTTCTTTAACAATTTCTGAGTTTTGTTCTGAGTTTTAATTAAATTGTTCAATTCTTCTTGAGCTTATTTGTATGCTCATGCCTTCTTGTACTATGGAAGTGAGTGGAAAGGAAGTTAAGTACATATTCCCTGTTACAGATATGCTTTTAGGTACACATTCGGTACTGTCATTGAATAGCTGCAGTACTGCAAATTACTGGAGCACTCAAAGTTAGTGTCAAAGAGCTGGGAGAGACAAAAACTTAAATCTACTTTGTTATTATTTATGTTCTCTCCTTTGATAAATGAAGTGGTTTCTTAGATTAAAACTCTCTAATTGCTTTGCACTAAGCATTCTCAGAGTTTTGTACACATAATGAATGCAATATAAGATGTGCTCTATGTTTGGCTCAGTTTCTCACATTAAAAAGGATTAATCAAGCCCACACTTTCCCTCACACCATCTAGAAGACACAAAAGAAACGATCCCATTATTTCTCTAGCCCATGATATCTGGAAATGCAGAGAAAGTGCTTATTTCCTTCTGCTTCTGTCTCTTGTAAACCTGAGTCTACTGTCCAAAAAGTGGCACAGGCTTGCCCCCCAGCATGATCAAACAGCCAGGCCAGTTTGGATCAGCTTCAGTCCAACAAATACAGCCTTCTTCTGGAGCAAGTGCTGGTCAGCCTTGTCCTAGCTCTGAAATGACCCTGGGCATGCACAGTGTGTGGGGAACCACACAGCATAGAACCACAGAACCACAGAATAGTTTGGGTTGGAAGGGACCTTCAAAGGTCATCTAGTCCAACCCTTTCTAGCATGCAAGGCAACAAATCCTCTGGTTGCACCCTAAATCCTGCAGTCCTCTCAACAATGAGGTTGAGATAAACAGGATGATTGACACCTTTCAAAGACACTGTCTCTGCCACTCTTCTCTCAGGTTTGTTCACATTTTCACCGTTCTCATCACACCCATGACATGAGGTGACAGCCTGCTTGCAAGGCCCCTAGGTGAGTGTACTGAGTTACATTCAAGATGCAGATTCTGCCTTAGTTCTTCTTTTAAACATTTCCCTTAGCTTTTAGTCTATGCATTGTAATCAAACTGACACTGCCATAGTACTTTTCTCCTTTTCTGAATTTATATGCCATTTGTCACACTACTTAAATGAAGACACTGTAACTTTTTAAAATCCAAAATAGCTCCATATATGGGAATTAGCACTGAAAGCCTTTTTAGAGAGTGTGTATACACCTAACACATGAAAAAGTAGTATATCATGTTAGCTTTTTATTATTCTGTTGAGTACTTTATTATCTTGACACCTGAAACACATTCAATTAATTGAATGAATGAATGATGAAGTCTCGCTCTAGGCGCCTCTGCTATAGTTTTACAGAAGAAGAACCTCAGAAATGGACTAATAAGATCATTCTCTTTTATAGTGACATTTATACCTATAACACCTATTAATGTGTCCCTGCCTGTCACCTCATGCTCTGACAATCATTGGGTACGGATGTTAGACAGGCCATGCACTGAAGAGAAAACTATACTGGGACAGAAAAGCCTCTGTGTCAGGCAAGAGAGCATGGACAGTCCCAGAGGGTGTGCACAGAGGGCCAGAGCCAGCACAAGGGAAAAAGATCAGGATCATGGAACCAGGAGTGGGGAGGAAGGAATGAACTAAGTAGGTGAGCTCCAGTGATCATGAGGCAGTTAGCTACATCTCACACTAATGTATGAAAAGCTCAAAAACTTCCAGTGGCTCCACAACTGGCTGAATTCACCTGTGAAGTCTGAAATAAAAACATACTATCACGTGTTCTTAATTTCCTGGGACATCAAGTTCTTCTATCTTCCTGGTACGAGGCAGATTGAATATTGCTTTCTTCCAAAGAAATTATGCTCATTTACTGGTAATTGAAATCTAGTGAATGTTGTTTTGAGGTTTACAATTGGGGATTTTCTACTCTTCAAATTACTGTCATATCTGTCACTCAATGAAATTAAATACTTTGAAAAACATTAGTGAAATTCAACAATTTATCACTTAAAGCACTGAAAAAGAAATTTAAAAAATAATGTTTAAGTATCCATGAACAAATAGTAGGAGTTTAGTATTTTGTGGGATGATGTTATCTTCTTGACTTTTCCACTTAAAACCATTTCCTTCGGCCTTTTCAGACTTGTTATTTGGTAGACTTGTGGTTCAATGAACTATATTCCATATCTGTAGTACCATACACTACCTAAATAATTGGAAAGATTGCTGAAAAGAATTTAGAGAATGAATGTCTAATGATGAAAATCAAAACACATCCAAGTAATTGGTTTTTATGTCACTGAAATATCTAAAATAATAAAATTCACAATACCTAACCAGCATATAATAAAACATACATACCTGTCATAAAATAAATCCTCACTATAAATCAAACTCAAAAAGTAGTGAAATAAAAATTCGCTCATTATCTATTGTTCTTCATAAAAAGGTCTTCCTTCAGCAATGCCCTGTATTGGGAGAATATTGACACTCTTCTCCCACAGGTAAACAGGAACATGAATCTCAGGGCCCCCATTCTGTAAGGTATGGCTGTGCTCATCTGAAGGTCACTGTGCCAGCTGGTATAATTTTCCTCGCTTGGGATCTTTGTTGGGATGAAGAAGGGATTGGAGGAAGTCCCTGAAATGGAGATGGATGGAAAGTCTCCCTCCCAGGCAGGAATAACACTGTCCATTTCACCTTTCCTTTCCCCCTAAACCCCTACCCAGAGCAGCTGTTAGGCCACTGGCTGCCACCAGTGCCTTTCTGGATACCAACAGTTGTTTTTCCTCCCATCCCGGCAGATCTTAAGACCGTCCATCCTCAGGCTCAAGTTGGGAAACACAGAGTCTTACCTCTCTGAGTCTGCTGCTGTGAGAAGAGGTATCTGGGGAGGATGCAGAGGGCTGCCCTGTAAGTTATGTCCTGGAGAAGAGTGGCTGCTGGGGTGGGACAAGGACACTGCCCCAGCTGCTCCACTTTGATTTATCTGTGTGCTGGGGATCACAGCTGCTGAAAGTAAAAGAGAGAAATAGTGCTCATCAGGCAGGAAACAACACTAATTGAAGAGCATTTTGGACTTAGCTATTGCCAAATCAGCGCTCTTAAAAACAACTTCTGCCACCAAAATACCTCTCCTGTAATTGCTGACAGTATGAATTTGGAGTAGGGCTGAGAGTCCTTACCATGTAGAGTAAGACAGTGTGAAGGTTTAATTTTGTAGCTCACTTAGTTACATACATACAGTTACAAGGTTGCTTTTTTTTAATTAAAAAAAACAGCCTTCTATTTCTGTAAGGAATATTTATGAGGTCCTTGACAACAAGATTTACTACTGCACAGAAGAAAAAAAAATGAAATATTTCTTGCACTTGGAAGGATCACTTGCAGGTATGCCACACTTTCACTTCCCATAGGAAGTCCACACTTCCCTATAGTATTTTGTAGCCAGAAATATTTGGATATGTGCCATATTGAGATGTAAGTGAAGCAAATGAAAAACCTGTTGTCTGTTTTACCTTTATCCTCAGCTCACCTGTAAATCTGAAGTCTCCAGAGAACATGAAACTCAAGAAGCCATCATGCATTAAGAAGTACAGTAGAAGTAAAAATTGCATTTTCAAGATACTAAACCTGTCTCCAAAGTTGGTCTGTCACATGGACCATCTGCACTGATGGCCTTTCTGTATCTTTTCAGGTATTTTGCAGGCAGCCCATAGATACTGGAAAACATTAAAATTCTGAAGCAATAAAGCAGGGTCTGGACTAGTATTTTAAACATTCCTGAAATGGTGTCTCTAGATCACATCCCTGTCTTTCATCTTCTTCTCTTTCAGCACACTGCAGTTTCAGAAGGTTAGTCTCTGCATGATGAATGGAGCTTTAAATGGTACAGGTGGCTGTGTTGCCTACAATATTTGTCACGGTCCCTTGGTAAATGTTCTTCAAAATGAGAACCCAAACATTACATCAACTTTTGGAGAACAATTAAGTTGACTCAAAACAGAAATTATAAACTCATAAGTAAAACTAGTAAATAAAAAGGGCAAATTTGAAGGGAAGCAAAGTATCCTCCTTACCCTAAGATAATATTATTAATACATTTTTGCCTCCTGTAATGTGTGGATGGTCCTACTAGGACTACATCACATTAATCAGGAGTTCTAGATATGTATGCAATACTTAAATCAATCCTAAAAGGTGAAAACAGAGATCTTCTTAATTATTGGTTGTCCTACATTACTGCTCCTTTTCCATCCATTCTGTATGCATCAAATACATTTCTGTTTTTCATAGCAAAGGCCATTTGAGTAAATTCTTCCTTCTCATTCTTGTTTTTTCTTAAAGGAATGAGCTGTAACTTGTTTCCAAGGCTGTCACCCTTAATAAACTACTTTTTAAAGAAAAAACAGACGAATTTTTTTTTTCCAAAAACTAGACTGCTTTTTTTCAGGTGTCTCTTAGGGACTCACTAGGACAATTGCTTTGATAAAATTCTTTTAT
>VWYI01030032.1:10956-21902 GCA_013399455.1 Anthoscopus minutus | reverse complement strand
TGAGGTACACATTCCAGTCACACACAGACTTTGTTTAATATTTTAATTCAATATTCTCATCATTTCTGATAAAGAGCATGGACGTAATTATGATCTCATCTAGTAATCCTGTTCACTAATCTGAGAATTTTGAAGGTTTAATGGAAACACAGTCTTCCTCTAATCTCTAATCTAATTGATGCTAGTTGGCTTTTGGATGAAAAAATGAAAGGAGGATTTGGACAACTGTTTTCACAGATACTGCATAATTCCAAGAGATCAAAGTTTAGCTATAGATTTTGTGATGATTTATTCATTTTTTATTTATTTTCGATATCCATTTTCCACAAAGTTTGGTAAAATAAATATTTGTGTATTTGTCAAACACAGACTCATGAAATGCAAACAATATGCCCAGCTCAAGTTACAGCTGAACAAGAAGCAGGATTATTGTCAAATTTTCAGTGATTATATGACAAAAATACTTGCTTAGTAGCTACTCTGTACCAAGTGAAAATGACAGATCAAGAGTTCTGAAACTCTAATGATAAACCCATAAACAAAGTCTGCAATCAAAAGAAGACATGGATGAATGTGAAACAGGACAAGGAAAACACTGCAATCAGTCTTTGTGATACTTCATATTAAATAGGCTGATAATTTGCTATGACTTCTTAGAGCTGCCTGTTACACAAACCTTGTCAATATGCTATTTACATTGCTTTGGTTACTAAGCTTTGGAGGAAAACCCTGACTTAGCCCAGACTATACTGACTTTTCCTTGAGTTTTAAACTATTTGTATCCTTGTAAATGTTTGATTCAGCTGTTGCTGTAATTAAAATATTTAAGGTCAAGGAGCTTTCCGGGCAATTTTGTTCAAGTCAGAAAATAAAATCCTGCCATTTTAGAAAGGAAGTTTAAGAGTAGCCTGATTTAAAAAAAGGAAGTATTTTCTCATTCCTTTTAAAAAAAAATATTTCTCATGAGGAGGCCATAGCTGGAGTTCTGTATCCAGTCTGAGGCTCCCTGGTATGACAGGGACATGAATATGTTGGAATCCAGCACAGGACCATGAAGACTAATCAACCTGCAGCATTCGAGCTGTAGAGAAGATGAGAGAGTTGGGACTATTCAGCCTGGAGAAAAGAATGCCCAGGGGAATCTCTGATGGTCTTGGGAAAGGAGTAAAGAAGTCAAAGAAAGTCTCTTGTGGTGCCTTGTGAAATACTAAGGTGCAGTGCCAAACTGAAATACAGGAAATTTCACTTGAATACAAAGTAAAAGTTTTTTATTGTGAAGGTTATCATACAGGGAACATATTGTATGGAGAGGCTACATAGTCTCCATCCTTGAAAATAGTGAATGATATCCCTGATGGACACAGACCTGAGTACCCTGCTGTGGTGATGATACTTCAAAGAGTGGTGTTGGACTAGATGATCTGCTATGATTCTTTCCAACAGATCAGTCATTTCTGCAGTTATGCTGAAGTACTTCTAAATTATTTTCTGTAGATTGAGTAAGCACAATTAATAAATTTAAAGCATTCCACCTTGTTAGGTTGATTGGCTTTCTTATTTTTGTCAACCTTCCCAACCTTTTTTGAAAAGTGAAGTTAGTAGATCATTAAGCAGTTTTATCTGAAAGAAAGTTCAGAGACACAATGAAAACACTTTCATATAGCCCAAGAAACTTACCAATAATGATTAATGGTATGTAGTAACACATAGTATATAAGATAATTTTTATTATGCTCATTTTACAAATAAAGAATTTGAATTTGATATACAGTCAGTTTGAAATGACTTAGTGTGATATTAAGTTATCATGTATTCAACCCTAGTACTCACAAAAGAAAATCAGGAAAATCTGTTTGATTTACTAATCCACGTGATAAACAAGCCTATGGTCCTTAATTTACATTGCATTCTCAAATATACAGTTATTGTTTCATTTTAATTGATTCTGTTTATCTCTCTAGAGCATTTAGTCCTTCTAAAGGCTGTAATTTTCAATAGGATTTTCAGATCTCATTTGGATGTTAGACACCTAAGTAATTTAAGTACTGAGAAAATACAGTGTTTTGTTTCTTTGTACATTATAGAAACACTATTTGATGTTAAAAAAGCTTTTTATTTCCTATTAAATAGTCTTACTTCAAATGTCAAGCTCCTAATGTGAAGTCTTTCTATTAATTCAGGATGGAGGAGAGTAGTGAGCTGAAATAATGAGATTAAAGAAAATGACCAAAGTATATTCTGCTGTGACAAACCCTTATTTATTATTGTTTAGCATACCTACAAAATACATAGGTCCAGGAAATGGACTTCTAAGTCTGGAATATGTTGTCGTCTTTTAAGGGAGGATTAAAATATAATTGGTATGCAGGAATGAAACATTTACCTCTGTTATACATGAACACAGAATTTTATTATCAAGTGCTGGTGGGACTTTCAGAAAGATTAAATATGTAGGAAAAATAAAACAAAAGCAGTAGGAAGAACTGGGGAGAAAATTGGGAAGTTTGTTTAACACTCTTTTTTAAATGTGAATGTCAATCATGTTTCTGTCGCAAGAAGACATTTGGGGAGTGATCTTGCAGCATACAAAGACAAGAAGAATCATCTGACTATGGAGAAGGAGTTTACTATAGCCTATTGTGGGGTGCCCATGCCCGGGGGGAGCAAAGATTTGGTTATTGTTAAAGTGAGAGGTGTGGCTTTGAGTCCCAGGGAGAGTGGACCCCACCTCTCTGCCTTGGGGGAGGTATTCTCTAAGCCAGGGAAAGGTAAAACTCCATCCTTCCTCTATAAATCCCACCACCCTGCCCCTGTTCAAGGTTCTCTGCCTCTGGGTTAAGCTGAGTCTGTTCCTGTATTGGTGTTGCCCCAATAAATGGATCTTTGAGCTTAAACAAGCAGAGACCCGTCTCGTTTTGTCTCATGCTGGTCACCAGACCCCCCTGGACCTGATCCTGCTGCCATGGAATGCAACAGCCAATGTCTTATAATGTATTCATTCTTAATAGTCCTTTAGGAAGAACAGTTAAGCACAGTTTTTAACTTAATTTTTTTTTTAATATGTGAGTTAACCAAATTTGTTTGTTATTTCAGTTATTCCAATTTGTTCAATGCCGGGTTATGCTAGTAAGGTGCAATTCCAAATAAAAAAGGAAAAAGATAATAAAGGACTTAAAATGAGTTTTAAACTTAATATTTGTATTTTTCTGGTCTGTTTCTAACCATTGCCAGATTTAAAAAACAAGCAGACAAACAGCTAGAATACTGATTCTAACTTTTCAAGATGCAGTAGAGCGACAGGAAGTGGTGGTACTGGAAAAAAGTCCATGTCATACATGTCATCCTTTTACAGTTGCAATCTGAATGCACAGGCAGAGGAATTGCAGGATTAAACCTACCATAGGACTTGTCATTTTTTTCAGTACTCTAAAAAGGAATTGGTCACATCAATAAATAATAAATCTTCAGGGAAGAAGATGTTGTCACCAAGTAATAATAAATACTGCATTAACATCTTGCACTGGATCACTCCTATTTGGAGCGTTAAAGAGGTTAAATATACCAATTTACATCATATCATTATGCATAATAATGAAAAAGTATTTGGATGTAATATAGTAATTTGGAGCAATTTGTTTTCAATTATGAAAATAAAAGGAAATGAATACATTGTATTTTCCTCGGTTAAAATATTAATGCTACTTGCTCGGGCCGTTCCTTTTCCTTCAGGTCACAGAGAGTATTTTTATAGTGATAAGTATGTATCCTTTTTATTCTATTTCAATTATATTTGATTAATATATTTATTGAGGATTAACCTTTCTTAGCATTAAAATTCAGAGTCTGGATGTAGCTGTTGCCTGCTTAGTTCAGTTATGCTCAGTTCAGGAATGCTGGCATTTCTATTAACGTAAGGAGCTTAGGCACCCAGTGTGGCTTAAATATAACAGCACTTCTGAAGTGTAGGACAAAAATTCTCTAAAATAATTCTAACCTCTCGTGTTTGAAGAACCATAGACTCTCTGCATCTGAATGTGACTGTGATACTAAATGGTACTAAATTCTGCTAAATGGTAATAAAATGCTGGCACTGTGCATCCCAGCTGAGCTGGCTTTCATAGCACCTTAAAAAGAACTGAACTGATTTGAAGTTTACAGATAAGGATTGTTGTGACTGTGAAACCAGAGTCCTCATCCAGGGAGCTTATTTGAGGCTACCTACACCACTGGGTTCCATGAAAAGAAGTGTGAACAAATGCTTCCTGGGTTTTGGCTCATGATAAAGTAATGATTATTATTTTGCATTAATTATTAATATTTGTGAAAAATACGTGACCATAAGAACAGTTGCTAGATCCCAGAATGATCCTTCACAATTTGTGTTGAGTTCTTTCCTTTTCTGTTTACTCCCAAGCTCTTGAATCTTGTATTTTTGGCTGAAGGGTCTTTCATAAAAAACTGACTAAAACTGAAGTCTTTGTAAGGTGCTTACGATATTCTGCTCAGAAGGAAGCTTTTGAAACCATTTAGACTTAGAAAAAAGAAATCTATTCAAAATTTTTCATTTCTGAGAGGAAATAAGCACTTTCATATCCTTTAAATGTCACTTGCAAGTTGAATAAATATTTTTTATAAAGGTTCTGCTTTGAAACTAAATGTTTGAGTGAGTGAAGGCAATTCAATATCAGTTTGAGTGAGGTAAGTAAAAAATCCTAAAGTTTTAACATAATCCTCTTCTTCTAATCTCTTCTTGCGCATTGTTGTTCTCTTTTCTTTTTCTTTGTTTTTCTTCTTTTGTTTAGGCATGTTCATCATCCGCGCATCATTTTCTTAGGCATCTTCACTGTGGAAGGAATATGAGTATCTCAAGACCAAATTGGAGTCTGGCACCATAAAATGTCATTTTCTGTTTTTTTGTGGATCCTAAAAGCTCAGTGTAATTTGAACTTACAGGCTGACCCAAAATGTTTGTCATATCCACAAGCTAAGAAGAATACACATGTTCATATTGACAATATCAAACTTAATCTATTTGCCAAATGTCTAGCTATTTTTCTAAAATAAAAGTTAGCAATATTGGAATGGCGGAGGAAAACAGTGAAGGTTTCTCATAGATTTTTACTTTCCATTTTAAGGCATGAATATGTTCCTTTTGCTGTCAGTGGAACCACTGACTACTATCGTAGAAATGATTGTCTCAACCACACAGTTGTAAAGCAAATGGGAGCTGTTTTGTGATCTTACTATATGCTTGAATGTAGGCATTTAAACAAGAGGGAGTGGAATAAAATTTTTTGCTGAAGCTTAACATATCAGTTGTGGAATCCATAGGCCAAATAGCAGAGAAAGCTAAGGCCAAGAAAGCATTGACCTCGGGGTGTTTCATGCAGTCTTTGGTTCTTGTGAATTTAGATGAGTGCAACACAGACATCAGCTATGCTATTAATTTAACAGTGCTTTGGGGCCAAGAGGCATGCTGCCCCACTTATACATTTCATTTTCTTTCCTTCATCTCCTAAAAGATAGACCTTGACAAAATATCCCTTAGAAATACTTCCAGACATTTACTATCTGCTCAGCTAAAGCACCATATGGGGCTCTTAGCTCCTAGCAATTAAACATTGTTGGTAATTTCTGACTAGTGTTTGATCTCCTGCCCTGGCTTTGCTATATTTGTGGGTAGGTTTAATAGTTGCATATAGATACTGTCTGCTACAGTAGCCTACCCCCAAGTGATACAAAAAATATCTAAAAACTCTGAACTTATTTTTTACAGTTCACAGTATTTCTATAGCTATAGATTGTGAAGAATCATTCAAAAGCCCTGTTCAGCATTTGTACATTTTCATATGAGAAGTTTTACTGCATGCAAGAGGAAGATTTTTAATGAGTTTCTATTATACTTATATGTTTCTATCAAACCAAAGTATCAGAATGTTTAGAAATATATAAACTGTATTCAGGATGTTTGTCATAGGTGGCTCTTTCTTGTAATAAAGGAAGTTATATATTTTGTGTAGCAGGGACTTGAAAGGTCTTCTAAAATGTCTTAATATTTTTGCATGCATCTGTGTTCCAATATGTACACATTTAATCAAAATTTTCCCTAAACTTACAAAAACATATGGTAAAATTTACAAGAACTAATGATTTTGGTAAGTTTATTTCAGACCTCTCTTTAGAAAAAGTTGTCCTTCTACCACAGATGAAAATTTCCTTTTGGGAAAATGATTGTTGTGCCTCAAACACTTCAGCCTTAATATCTTTCAGCTACCACTGGCACAGCCGTTCTATGTATATACGATTGAAAAAATACACGTCAAAGTTTATAGAAAAATGAGTAAAGAAAAGCTGTCATTATTTCTTTCCTAGTTTGAAATATCAGCATCATAAGGATATTAATGAATAGCAGTCTGAAGGTAAAATTTTCCCACTAAAGGCCTTCATCGCTCTTTTACACATACATAAAAAAGAGCAGTTTCAAATGTCCATCAGAGTGAGAGCTGTAGTTCCACACTGCATTGCAAAGTTTGTTTTCTGTCTTTAGCATTAATTCAAGAGTTGAAGAGATAAATTTGAAGTGTCTCTTCATGTGCTCATTATTTAACATATTTCATATTTAACGTATCCCAACCTGCCATAAGAAATTGCCTTAACCTGCCATTGCTTCACCTGAATAGGACATTTATCACAATGATATTTTCAGAAATGAATGCATAGCTTTTTCAGAGCATGTTTCAGTGAATCTTCTGGTGGCACATATTCCATGGCATTATTTGAGTGTTAGGAACACCTCAAAACAAGTCAATGCATTCTGAAACTTTTAAATTAGAAATCAGATAGAATCGTTGTGATAAACAGTCCTATGTTAATTTTCTTTTCTTTTTTAGACAGTAAATAATTGTCCTTTGGTACAATCTTATGGTTGCTTTTTTTTTCCAGTCTATTAGCTTAACTCTAGAAATAATTGTGAAGATAGAAGAGGGGCAAAAACTGAAATAAACGCTTTGAACCATAGGAAAAGCCTCAGAGTTTCCAAAGTATCTCCACAATTGTTCATCAGCTGTTTCTTTCCTACAATGTCCAGCAGTAATAAACTTGTGGTTTACTGTGGTGAAATAAAACACAGGTATGGAGCCCTCTGCAGTCCAATATGCTGCTGAAAATGCTATTTAGGGCATGGCATGGATGAGAGCCTAGAAATAGCATCTGGCCAATATGAATTATGATAAATCTTTTAAAGGTAATAGAATTACGACATTTTGCATCAGCTGAGAGATTGTCTTCTGACATTGATAGTAACAGGATCAGAATGGGGAGTTCTAGGAGCACACAGTCAAGAATATAACAGGTAATTTTTCATATTTAGAAATATATGCATTGTCTTGAAGGGCATTGCTTTGACAAAATATTGAAATACTAAGTAAAATACTTCTAAAAATATTAGAGGAGAAAATATTAATAAGTGACTCAGAAAATTATTGAATTTGGTGCCAGCTGGCAAAACACAAATGTGTTATAAAATGAATGGATAAGAAATCAGTACACAGATGAGAGACATTCAGAGTATGTTGAACTACTACTGCATGTGTGGGTACAATTTTTAGTGAAAATGTTTCGAGGTATTTTTAAAGCACTCACTATTTTTAACATTTCAATCTCTGTACTTTAAAGTCTCTGTGGCTGTAATGGGTTATGTGTACAAATTATAGCTCAGTACCTGAAATCCACTCTGTTTTCATATTAAGTATCTAGATGTTCAAGGGGCAAAAGGTAAAAAACAGAGACCAGATTTAGCAGTCTCCAGGACTTGGGCTCAAAAATTTTATTATTCATGCCACTACTGTAATTGGTTCAAATTTAATGTCACTTCTGCAGGCTAAATAGATATTTCACAAGCAGATGCATACTCAAGCTCATAAGTGGAGTTGTGATAATATTTTAAAAAATAAATATTAATAGAAATTTATCTTGAGCATAAAGAAAAAAAAATGAAAGATGCCTACTCTTATGTAACTGTAAAAGGAGAAGACTTAAATCAGATGTGTGGGAATTTAGTAGAATTTTTATCCTCAATTGTTTCCATATACACACAAAGCAAAAAATAAAGATCAATTTGTGAAAAGCAGTTAGTGACTTCACTTTTGGTGAGTTCACTATTCTGATGAAATGGAAGCTTCATTCTGCTTTTACTTTGTAACCAGACTGAAATTACCAATAAAATGTCATTAAGCTTTGCAGTGAGTTTTATTAATGTGCAAAGTCTTGATATGGAAAGTTTCTGTAAAATAATCTGTCAATGCTATGAATGGTGCAACTCTGGTTTACTTTTATGTACAATTCACAAACATTAGCAGAGTTGAGGAAATAGGTCCCTTCATTAATATATTAGCAGAATCCTCATGGACTTCACTGTATTCTGGACATACAAAGAGTAGAAACTACATTTGGGTGTTAGCTAAGTGGAAAAAGGATCTCATGGGAAACTGGAAATCAAACAAAACAATCATTCTAAGCTAAACCATCTCAGTAATTCTAGTACATAGTCTCTTTTGACCAGCATAGTATTAAGCTTGTTATTATATTTTATGTCATTAGACATTTTCCATTATAAAACTATGCTTTCAACCACTTAGAAATTTTCCAAACTGTTATATTATTAAATTTAGACTTTATTTTAAACTTTCAGTGGACCAAGGTTACTTAGTCCAAATAAATAAGTTTATTTGATTGTATTGCCCTTTTATGATTGCTTTCATCAAGGACCATGAACACTTCTAGATTTTGAAGTAGGTGTAATTTTTTTGTGATGACAGAAATAAAATTTTGTAGAATAAAAGAAATCAGTTCCAATTCACAGAAGCTCTTAAGCTTTTAAGGATTTTTTTCCTCTCATGCTCACTTCATATTTGGTTAGTCTGAATGTTGAAAGATCCATGTGGGCAAAATATGCTCAGATATTTCTGTCTTGAACAGTCATCTTTTACTGCTCATGAAGAATGATGTGCAAAATTGTCAGGACTTAAAGAATGCAAAAAATTGTCTCAAACACTGCAAGAAGGACACTTCCAGAAGATGAGCTACCATAGCTGCCAGAGATGGCAAACAGAAAGGTGTTAATTTTAGGCCTACATGGAGGTGAAAGATTTGGAATTAGCACACTGGACAAGACTCCACTGTGCAAACTGTGGGAAAATTGTGTACACAACAAGTGGAAGATGCCAGGCCTGGTGAAGCAGATCTGCATAACCTATATGGACAAAAATTACCCCCATGACAAACTGTGGGAAAGGAAGTAACTGCATACACACATGCCATCCCAAAATGTGTGGGAGGATACTTGATTTAAGTAAATGAGAGACACTGAGATGTCACATTGAATCAAAAGGAGACAGTGGATTTGGGAGCTGAGAATAATTGGAGAAGCAAGGATGAAATGTGGAATGGGACATCTCAGGATAAAGGCATAAAGCAAAACTGTGCCTGAGAAATCTGTGAGAGTGGCAACCATGGCAAAGAAAAAAGCAACAGTTCACTCAGTAGTACAGTTCAGAATAATTTCAGATGAGGATTCAGAATTGTCACATCTTTCATAAAGACAACAAACATGGATAAGTAAATCTACTGGTAAATCAGGTATCTCATTTTCCTGTAAAATCTTCCCTGGAGGATGATGTCATTGATGATATTATAATTTTTAATCAAGTGAGAAGGACCTATAGTCTACAGATTGTTAACTCACTAAAAGGAAGAGTTGATACAATATGTGTGATGAAAGCTCTTTTTTTACTTTTTCCAGTTTCTTAGAATCTAGCAAATTGCTTGAAAAATACTTTAAATATTCCAGTTGTAAATAAAAACCTCTTAAAAGATAGCAAATTCTAGCATTAAGGTTGCCATTGAATATATAAACAATTATAGTGGACTATTTGAAATGAATGTTTGGAAATGCTTTGTGTTAAATGAGCAAGAATTAGCCTTGAATATTACAGAGATAGACTGGTACAAATGAGTCACTTGGGAAAATTATTGAAATTGAATAATTCTTAGAGGGAAAGAATATGGCTTATTTTTGTAAGCAATTTTTCTTTGCTTATATTACAAAAGAAAATCTATAGCAATTATAGATATGTCAGGAATACATGGTGTTGTATCTGAGCTTATTTAAGTACCTCAAAAAGCCTTGGGCTGCTCTTTTTTACTCCTTTGACTTTATTTTCCATGACTCTTAGTCTTTCTTGAATCCACCTCTATCACATATGCTGTGTTGGTAAATTCATTAAAAATTATGTGTTGTTTTGATAACATGACAATACCTAGTGCTGTGGTTAGACACTGGCCCAATGCCAGGTACGTGTGAATGTTGCTCACTCATCCTGCCCTGCCATAGCTGGGCAGAGGAGAAGGAAAAAATTAATGAAAAGTTCATGAGTTGAGATAAGGACTGGGAGAAAACAATCAAGGGCAAAACATACTTGGCTTTAAGTTACAAAGTGAATTTACTACCAACAGAGTCAGAGAAGGATAATGAGAAGGGAAATAAGCCCTTGAGGAACACAATTTGTTCCCCCAGCCTCTCCCTCATTTCCACTGACAGTGCAGGGGGACAGAGGGTCTCCCAAAAGAACAACCCAAGGTTTTCTTCTGCTGCTCCAGGAGAGGAGTCCTTCCCCTGTGGGGTCCCTCCCACGGGAGACATTTCTCTGTGAGCTTCTCCAGTGTGTCTCCAAATCTCACAAACAGCAGTCCTGACCAAACTGCTGCAACGTGAGTCCCTCCCACGGGCACACAGGCCTCCCAAAACTGCAGCAGTGTGGGGCACTCTTCTCCAAGGACAGGCTGCTCCAGCCTGGAAGCAGGGCCCTCTCTCCACCGGATCACAGCCTCCTCCAGGCATCCACTCTGGCATGGGCACCTCCCCATGGGCTGTGGGTGGCTCTCTGCAT
>VWYI01030032.1:0-10535 GCA_013399455.1 Anthoscopus minutus | reverse complement strand
CACAGAGGTGTTACCAACATCTCTAATCAGCCCAGCTTGGCCAGTGGCACACCCATCTTCAGAGCCATCAGAGCCTGGCTCTGCTGGACACGGTGGAAGCTTCCAGCAGCTTCTCACAGAGGCCGCCTCCAGGGTCCCTCTGCCACCAAAAACCAGGCTATTCAAAGCAAACAC
Source organism: Anthoscopus minutus (assembly GCA_013399455.1). NCBI lineage: Eukaryota > Metazoa > Chordata > Aves > Passeriformes > Paridae > Anthoscopus > Anthoscopus minutus. The sequence goes on along the minus strand of VWYI01030032.1, from coordinate 10,361 downwards.
ATCTAGTAATACCTGTTTCCTGTAGATTGATTTATCCTGGTCTTTGGGCTTTACCTTGTCCTAGTTTTTAGATTTGCAAGATTTCTTCTCCTGCTAACTTCTGAGTGCATTTCATCTCTTATTTAAAAAACTGAAGCATTTGAAAGTGACTGAGGTTTCCATATTCACAATTATACCCAGCAAGCTGAATAGTAGGAAGTAATTTCAGAAGTGTGTTTAAAAATCTTCCCCTACATGCTACAAAAATTGATAACATAGTACTTCAGAAACTCTTGGAAAGTGCATAAGAAAGGAAAGTAAACATATGAAAACTTCAAGTAAGGAAACTAACATAGTAAAAATTCACAACTGTGAACTGAAAAAATGACAGAATAAATGGCCTCTGTAATGCTAATTTTGCAGAAAATCTTTTTTGGTAAGAAGACAGAGAAGTCTATTCAGATGTTTTCCTTATGCTCACAGCATTGGACCATAGTATGTGGCACCTCTTATTTAGCTAAAAAGAACATGAATTAATGTGACAGATAATTGTGAAATAATGAACCCTTATATCCTGTGTTCATGTTGATTGAAGTAATTTTTATTCTCTTCCTTTGGCTAGTTCAGTCATTTTAATCTGGGAATCAGAAAATGGAAGACAAGTTGGTGGATGCTAAAGTAAAGTCACCTTTATGTCACATTTCTTATCAAACACTGTCTGTCAGACTGCTCTTTTCCAATCACTTTTCAGATCTCTCTCCATTTATTTGCAGCTAGGCCGTGAAAATTTAGACAAAAGAAGTGCAGTCTTCTAGGATTTAAGCGTATTTTGTTGAAATAATTCCTTCCAACTGCCATTCTTGTAGTGTCTTGTCATGAGCCACAATCCCCTTTAGCATATTTGAATATATCTTCATTTTTGCTCTCTTTTCATACCCGTTCTCAAAAGTATATTTTAAGAATCCATTCCAAAGGAGAGTAAAATAGGCTTTTGCCTCATTCTGTTCCCAATTTAGTTAGCTTCATTACGTTGTACCTTCTTCTATATGCTCTAGACATGAGTGTGTTACTAATGGGATTCCAGATGATCTTTAATGTTAATGAGAAAATTGTCACTCTGGGGGATTCATTTATGGTTCCTCTTGCTAAGCAAGATTGACACTCCCTGAGTCACTGCTTTCTGTACAGATATTTCATTGAAAGGAGTAGCAGCAAGCTTATCTCTCACTACCCACCCATTTCTTAAAGTCTTTGGAGGAATTAGTGGCACATACCTTTCCTAAATGATATTTTAGTACTGTTGCTTGTCACATAGAAACCACTGCTCTGGACTTACTTCTTGGTGCTAATATAATACAGCAGTTGAAAAGAGTTATTTAGCCTGTACACTGTGGAGATCAAATATTCTTTCCTGGACTTTGATGCTGAATGTGTGTGTGTGTGTGTCTGTGTATATAAATAAAAGTATGTATTTCTAGAACTTGAACAATAGTGGCAAAAGATTTAGCCTTCCTAGCAGATGCATGGTACTTCAATAGGAAAAAGCAGCATCAGCAGTATGATTCTTCAATTCTCAGCATAAGTTGCTCACTGGCAAAAATGGAATTTCTAATTAAAGAATGGAGCAATGGTAGAGATTTTTTGTTGTTTTATATTTTGCCTTATTGCTAGAAGGCACAAGAAAAGTGTGACATAGATGAGGGTAGGCTCTCAGCCAGGTTCTAGAAATAGGACACAGCGATTGGATGTGGATGATTATGATTTGATTTATTGCTAATACAACCTAAATAACAACTCTACTATCTGTTACAATGGATTATAATGTAATATGGTTGTGGTTATTTGAGTTGAGTCTTGTGTTTCAGTGACTAGCTCTCAGAGAACTCTAGGTGGGCCTAAGTCCACTTAGTCTCAGATTTTGTCAGTCTACAAAATAAGCTACAAAATAAGCAAATTTTTCTAGAAACATACAGTCTTTGGCCTTGAATAATTCACAATTACAAAGCAACAAAACACCCATGAAGCTACTTCAGAACTTTATTTCTGTATTTGACCAGATCTTAGCACTTCTACACACTCACCCAAAAGAAAGTGTTCCTTGTCATCCTGTGTGTACCCTGTAGATATTCCTGAAAGTCTGCAGAGTGGGTGTTGCAGATGTTGGTCAACACAAAGCTGTCCGCAACCTCCAGAGACAAGTTGGCCCAGCTGGCCCAGACTTCAGCAGTATTTTATATCCTTACACATATGCACCAAAGTTAATCAAAACCAACTCAGCTCCTCCATCTCTGGAATACATAAATTATGAAAACATCCAGACAGCTCCTCCTGCAATACCCACCTGGTATTCTTATGTTAGGACAAACTACATTGCTCAGCAGAGAGGGCATGAAGGAAGATTGTACAACATGGACACATATATGAATATTCAACTATCTTTTGTCACTGTTACAAGAAGAAAAGATATACTGTGTGCAGCCTCTGACCTCCTGAAATACACTTTTTTCACCTCTTAAAGTTGCAACAAATTAAATCCTGCTGCCACTTTTTTCTCCTGCATGTATCCCTTCAAAGTTTTGTTTTTCTCCATATCTGTCTCCTTTTGTCGTTATTTCTCACTTTCATATAAAGTGCATTTTTATGCAGTGTCTAATGGAATTAAAATTCTTTATACAACATATTATTCCCATAAGTCTTCCATAAGATAATTCCATTAATCTTTTTTATTTTCTTTTCCATGATTTCTGAAATCCTAGTATTTTTTCCCACTCTTTCTTACCCAGTCACATCAAACCTCTTTATCCTGATCTCTGTGATCCCACCAAAACATAAACTACACACATATCAATCAAATTCTTAGCTGTCTTATGCTATTCTCTGTTCTTTGTACTTAAGCATGAATAGAAAACTAAAAGATGACATAAGGACACCAGGTAATAGATTTACTATGTCAATATCTATAATGAAAATGCAAAATCATTCAGCAGGTTAGTGAATTTGACTCTTGACATTGGGGAAAATAATAGATGAAGAGTGGGTGTACACTGGCAGCTGATTCCAGGATCATTTTGGTTTTCAAGAAACTGACAGAATTCACAGAATGAATGCTGGCTTCTTCTGTCATCAGTTGGGAAAGACAGGCACTGCCAGAGGGATATTCACCTGTCTGAAGTGGAGGAAGTCTCTTTTCATGACTAGAGGATTAAATTAATCTCTCAGAATTTGAAGCTTAAAAGGAGGTTGAATTAGTCATATACTCCAAAGGCAGGTGTAAATTTGAAATACAAAGAAGCAGGAAGGCATGAAAAGCCAGAAGAGGTTTTGTTCTTGGGCAGTTAGCTAAATTGATTATGAAAAGGCCGGCACTGTGTTGGTCTAGGAGTTCAATATCAGCCTGGTACCTCATGTGGATGAATGAACAAGGGGAAAACAGAAAGTTATGTATAAGTGTTTTCATTTCTGCTGCAGATAAAGAGAGACAAGAACAATCTATCTCAGGGTGTGATGCATTGCAGGGTGTGAATATGTGCGATGGAGTACGAAGCATTTTAAATAGCTACTGAAAACCTAAAGCAAAAGTTGTTATACTAGCTTGTGCAAATGGGAGAGACTCAAGGAGAAGCTTTAATTTTAATACAGAAACTTAAAGTGCTAAAAAATGGGAAATATTATTTTAACAGCGGCATATCATTTTGCATTTAGAGTATTCAACAGTGAGCTACATGGGAGTATTTAACCACCAGCAGAAAGCTAGAAAGTCTGGGAATGGAACAATGGAGTCCAGGCTGAAATCTGCACTGTGACAGCTAGAAAATATCTGTTATACTTGGCAGTTCGTGACTGATCCCACTGAGGTGAGTAGAAAATCTTTCTTTAACTGTAGTGACCTTTTAGATTGGACCTGCTGTTCCCAGATACTGATGGCAGGACTGTCTGATAGATGACTGTCTTCAATAAGCCTATTTCTCCTCTCCCTGATGTAATATAATTCTTTGCATTGTAACTCTTAATAAGTCTTTAATATATATTCAAAATATTGTAATTCAGCATGACACAATAGAACAGTTTGATATCAAAACTCAAAAAGAACAACAAAAACATTCCCCATGAATCAGAAGAATAAAATGCCAAACTTCCTAGTACAACTTCTTAATATACTGCAGAGAAATAATCTGTCTAAAATAAAAATCAATTCAGAAAAAATAAAACCAACTTGAAAAAGACCTAAATAAACTCATCCCCAAACAAAGTTTGAAAATACTCAATCCTTCACAAAATAAGGAAACTGGAAATAATGAAATTGAGAATTCTTGGAAGTACGATTTAGCAAGAAATATTGTTAAATACTTATGTTGCAATATCAGAGGAACCTATTAAGGCACTTACATGAGTTGGCAAATCTTGAGACAGTTTATGTCAAATTATTTAAAAGAATGGGTGATTTTCACATCATACACAGCCTAATCTTTGCAGAAGAAGCAATGATGAAAACAACATCTTAATTTTAATATATAATCTAAAATTTAAAGTTGTTAAAGTGATACTGTCTATTAATTATGTTCTTCTGTGGGGTAAAATTTTGTTCATATAAATTATCCATTTCCCCATGGATTTAATAAATGCCTTCCCATCACTTGACCATTTTCAAGAAAATCTTTGGTTGGAAATTAAATTTTATGGTGAAGAGTCACAGACATTCATTGGTATATCAAAGATATAAACATCTTCATCTTGGGGATCTGAGTTTTAGGAAATCTATATTTTAAAACAAGTAATAAACAATAAAAGTACAATGCTGAACAAAGCTAAAAAGAATTCTGTATCCTGTGTTTATTTTGTTATAACTGTTAACAAATACCTGTGCAAATTCCATCTATACAAATGCGAGAACAGATTGAAATCTGTTTTGCTCACCATCTGAATTCTATTTTTTCAGCACTTCACAGGAGGAAGTCTCTGAATAACAGACAACCTGTCTTACAAGCGTGGTTGTCCAAGGGATCATTTCCCTGCCAAAATTGCACCAATCTATAGCATAACCTTCTCTTTCTGTCAACCCTAAACTGATTTCACTCAGAGTATAGCGTTTGGTCACATTATCCTGTAGGATCTTCTTTCCTGCTCTGGTTACTCCAGCTGAAGTTCTAGCCTTATTCATTTCTCAGTTCTATCATTAATCTTGGAATTCTGCTTGCTCTCTGAATAAAATTACAGAGATTATCTCTCTATTCTGTAGCAGGGTTACTTTGGCTGCCCTAGCTTTCTGGCAGCCCTCCTTACATCAAGAAATTAATGGATATAAGGTTTCTAGGATTGCATTTAGCGTTAGATTAAGAAAAGGAGAAATACAGGAGCTCAACTGAGGACTGATTTGAAAAGTCAGTGTTGAAGGAATTCTGTCCAAGGAATCTACAGTCTAGGGAAAGTCTAGGGTGTCTAGGAAGAAGCCCAGCGCTCTAGTAAGAGTAGAACTGAAAAAAAGCCCCCAAAGTAACATGAGGAATAATAAATGATTCTTTTTTCCCTAAGGAAAATTTCATGATTGAAATGTCCAGGCCTACATATCTGCCATAGGTTAGTGTTTTAATGAAAGCTAGGATTATGACTAGGATTCAGATTGTGAAAAAAAAAGAAAGCCAAGAACTACAGTTGTATTTGATTTGGAAACAGATACCAAATAAAACTGTTGGCTACAAAAGCATTACCCTCAAGAATTTATCTGTGAGAGTTCAGCTGTGGCTTTTGTGAGGCTGACCATGGCATTAAATGTAGAATTACAGCTGGGAGGAAGAGCAAGCTCTGGATTCTCATTGCTGTGGTACTGGAAGATTTCTACCAAAGGTGAAATTGGACTGCCAATTATGTGAGAACAACTTTGTTTTCTTTTTTTATATACTTTGCATTATCTGCTTATTGTATTATTCTGCTAACCACTTTCTAATGACCTCAATTTTGCTCCCCAATAATATTGACTTAAAAAAAGACAATAAAATTAATTTCTTTACAATGGAAATTCATCTGTCTAGTTTCTTCTATCTAATTTAAATAAAAATGTGCAAACTGCAGGAAAATTAGATTTTTTAAAAAGCAAGATGCAATTTAGGTAATTACCTTCATTTTAATGTGTGTATATTTATGTATGTTTACAGTACTACATCTGTAGAGTGATAGTGAATTGCTTAACTGAGGTATAACTTCTTAGTTTTACTTATTAAAATGAGAATCTAAAGAGATTTGTTTTTACCATAGACTAATAGTAGCTAATCAATCCTGTGTATGCTTCAGTGACAGCTGTGTCCTCTTCATGGATATTTTTAGAACATCCAGTATCAAAGTGTTTCTTCAGTCTCAGTAGCAATCATTGCTCATGTAAAGGACTCAGAGAGAAATCTGATTTGTCAAGATTTGTTTGTAGGGTTTCATGGAATACAAATCTCAAGTAGCCAGGCTTTCTACATTTACATTAATAAAAATGAAGCTGGACCCTGAATTCTTTATTTATTGTGTTTGCAGGAAGTTCTGCAAAAGGACTGCATTGTTCTTCTAGCTTCATGAAACTTTTGTTTTCTGGCGCAAGATAGACAAAAATATAAAATGGGATCATCTAAGGTATCTTCTGAAAGAGCATCACTTTCTTTATGGACTGCATGAAGGACTGCAGCATGATCCAGACTGGAATGGATCCCAGGAGGACTCTAGGGCAGCATCCTTCACAAAAGGACATTTGCCTTGAGGTCAGACCAGGCTGCTCAGGGCTTTAGCTAGTCTGTTTTTCATAACCTTGAAGGATGTAGTCTTCATAACTCAGCAACCTGCTGCTTGGCCATTATCACAGTGAAAATGGTTCTTCCCACAGCCCTTGAGAACCTTCTCTGTTGTTGGTGCCCCCTGCTCTTCATATTCCCACCGTGCACTCCTGCAAAATGCTTGGTTTTGTTTTCCTCAGAATCACCAGGATTATTGAAAGGCTGCTGTTAATTTCCCCTTAAGGCACTACATCTCTAGGCTGAATAAATCCAGTTTCCTCAGTCTTTCATCATGGTGCAAGTGCTCCTGCCTCTGAGTAGCTTTGTGATCTGGTTAATTAGCCGGGAGGCCGACCTGGACACTAGATATGTGCTGTAGATGTGGTCTCATGAGCATTGTGTTGAAGGGGGAAATCACTTCCCTTATCTCTTGGCTGTTTGGCAGCACAGGAATCTGCTGACACTTTCTGGAGCTATTTTGATATTCTCCCTCGAGTTCAGGTCAGGAGATATGGATTGCAACACAGATTGCTAAGGTATCAGGTATAATTTGCAAGCCCTTGCTAAAGGACTCCCAAAGGATAGGCTGCTATTTGCTGGTTTTAATGCACTGTGTTGTTTCTGTTTGTTGCCTTCTAAATCCATCTTAGGCTGAACACTGAAATTGGCATAATACCTTCTGAGTGGGCAGCATGCCACGCTAACAGATGGCCATGCTAGTGGACAAGTTCTGTGCATCAATTTTGATTAGGATGGGCAGGAATCCTGAAACAGCCATCACAGTAGAGCTTCTGAGCCTGTTGTTATAGACGTAAGAGTCATCACTGCTGCTGCTCAGACATGCAACTCTGAATTTCCCAGAATAGCTTGTATCTCCATGTAAAGTGTTTCTGCTTCAGTAGATCAGATTCATTTTGAGATAGAGTAATATTATTTAAAAATCTAAGTTAACTTCTCTCAGATTATTATGACTACCAGGAAACACATTTCCTCTGACTCCTCTACCTCCTATGTCTCACACAAATCCTTATTTTTCTCCTTTTTCAGAAAATCAGCCTTGTCCTTACTTCAGCAGTATTTTTAACAGGCAAATTTGCCCAAGTAGATAGGTATATTATGTGGTTAAATACATTGATCCTTCTGTTGGAAAATCTGAGAGCACAGCTCTTTATAGGAGCTACTTAAAACTTTTGGTATGCTTTCTCTAAGTAATTTTAGTGCTTTGAATCCTAAATGGTACCTTCTCTTACTATTTTAATGACAACCAATATTTTTTTAAAATCAAAATTTGTTACACAGTAAATCTATTTTTCCTCACAATTTTGGATGAGAAAATTATTGTCCACGGTGATTGTGTCTCTATTCATAGATTTATGCTACATGTGGGGACAATGTCTTCTGAATTATTTTAAAACAGGAGAGCTAATCTTGCACTGTCAAAATAAATTACTTTTTTAAAAAACAATGTTGTGAAGGTGTAAGGCACCTTGATGGTGATCTTTACTTTGTGGTTTAAGAGTTTTGTTTCCTCTTTAAGCATAATCTGTACCAGATACTATATTTTTATAAATCTAATATTAAATTAAAAATAATCTGGAATATCTTCTGCAATGATTTTGCATCTGATGGCAAGTGATAAGAATTGTTCACATTGATCGCATTACCTTAATCTCTACATCCACTGTCTTTCTTAGATAACAAATTGATATGAATAAGTGTATTATCCTGACAGAGTAGAAAAGTGTGGGACAATACTGTGCTCTTTATCACTGCTGTATATTTCAGAGTTTTTATCCAACTATGGAAGCTAGACAGTAAGCAGAGAGGAAGGATCATCTTTTGAAAGCTGATTACTGCTGCATTGTCAATATGCAGCGAAGTGGCATATATCACTGTCAATGTTATTGGACTGAGAATGATCAGAACTCCATGAAAATTGACCTAGGAAAAAGGATTTGAGCTTTTTAGTCTAGAAAAAAGAAGACTGAGAGGACATATAGAAGCCATCTTCAAATACAAAAAGGTAGCAGGAAGAAAATGAATAATCCATCATTCTTATTCTCTTCAGATATAGTGATGAGTAACAGGCTTTCATGGAAAGAAGGAGGAGGTAAGGGAGACTTCAGGTAGAAGTATTTTAAAGCTGAGAATGGATGAGCACGGGAATAGATTATCTGAGTAAGTAGTGCAGCATCTGCAACTGGCAGGTTAAAAGAAGTGGTTGCCTTAATAAAATAGAAGGCATACTGAGTCCTCAGTTGGGGCTGGATTACTTTATCTGTCAAGATTTCTTCCAACTTGTTTATTCTACTTTTATTAAATGCCTTGTCATCACAAAGAATTCCATGCTTTTCTTTTTTAGCTTGCAATGTCCTCTATTGAATGAAACTCTCTAATTAAAAGAAGATCTGTTCTACACTGGTCAAAATATATGCAAACACTTGAAGCATTTAAATACAAAAAACTCTCAAGCATTTAAATACAAAAAACATCCTCGTTTTGCTCACAGGTGCTGAGAAAGGGCAGACGCTAGAGCCTTGTGGGTGTGGCTTGGTTGCTGTTCTATGCCAAACATGTCATTGCTAGTCTGTCCTGGCTTTAGGGGAAAGAAAAAGGTGAATGCACATCAGAAGTGGGCCATTTTATTCCATTTCTTCCTTGAGGACCAACACTGCAGACTCTGTCCCTCTTCTGCCATTGCCTGTCCCTTCCTACCCCTCAGGAGAATGCAATTCCAAGCAGAGAATCAGCCTAGATGTGGGCACTGACCTGCAAGGATCTGACTTGAGTTATGCCCAGCCAAACTCAGCTGAATACTGTGGACCATAGCCAAGTCCAGTGGAATGAGTGGTCCAGGAGCAGGCAGCACAGTGCAGTGCAGACAGTCTGGGTTTTGGGGGAATTTGTCCATCACTGCTTTTTTTGCTGCCGTGGAAGGCCATGTGGTGCTAGGTGTGAAATATCCACCATATCTTCACCACTGAGGTCTTTGCCTCGGGAAAAGCCGTGTGCCACTGCCAGAGTGTGGAAACATCCACCGTGTTTCTCTTAGCAGCCATGCCAAACTGAGCCAAGGTGGTGACCACATTTTGTGTGCAAATCACCCTCTTTTGCATACTTTTGTTACTAATATTGTTGCTGTTACTATTAATTTCTCCACTGCCATTTGTTTTCAGTAAATTGTTATCTCTACCTATAGTTTCTGCCACCAGAGAGGGTGGAGGAAAGGGGAGCCATTTCCTTGGAGTTTAATTTCCAGCTGGTTTTAAACAACTATGTGCAAATTAAAGATTGAAGGAATAATTTTTCTTTTTGCTTTTTCACACAGCAAAATCATAAGGATATTTTCAAATGTTAAAATATACTGAAAATAGTTAACTCACAGTGCTGAATTCAAGGTATGGATTGGAAAAAAAAAAAGAATATATTTCTAATACTGCAAAAATTTTATTAAAGCTAGCCTACATTTTCCAGGAGGAGTTGTGACCTTAAAACATTTTCTTCCCTGCATGCATGGAACTGCAAATGGCTGAAGTTCTTATTTCCCAGAAGAAATTCAGCAATTACAAAATCAAACTTTTTCATTTCTTCAATTAAAACTAATGAAGTTAAAATAAACTTCACTTGAAAAAAAAC
>VWYI01030026.1:24230-46415 GCA_013399455.1 Anthoscopus minutus | reverse complement strand
AGAAGAAAGGAAGAAGAAAGGAAGAAGAAGGGAAGAAGAAAGGAAGAAGAAGAAGGAGAAAGGAAGAAGAAGAAAGGAAGAAGAAGAAGAAGAAGAAGAAGAAGAAGAAGAAGAAGAAGAAGAAGAAGAAGAAGAAGAAGAAGAAGCAGCCTCTCCATCTGGATGATGGCAAAAATCCTCCTCTCCCAGCAGACAACAGCTCCGAGAGTGTCTGTCCCGCTCTCCTGCCTAAGGACTCAAAAATCCCCGTTCCCCTCCCTTGGTGCCCCCCGGGCCCAGCCAATTCTTTGTCTTTTTTAAGCACCGAAGAAGTACCAACCATCATGGCTTTCTCTCAGCTAAATGGGGAAAATTCCACTAGCTGAGAAAGAATACAAATAAAAAGGACACCTAACCCCCAACAGCCGACTTTTCCAATATCTCTAAAACATACCTCTCCCTGCCTTGCACCATGAAAAAATTGTCAATGCACTGTATGAAATACATGCATATACATATAAAATTCACAGTCTGTTATTATCTTGTTAATGTTACTGAAAAGGAAAAGAAAAAAGCCTGTCCACCAATCCTTGCTAAAAAAAAAAAATCTAATGTATTGGGGGTTTTAGCCTTACCCATTTGGAGAATATGAGTGTAAATGGAAAAAGGAACTTTGTATTTATACAAAACATGCTATGAATGTGAATCCTCTAGAAATTTAAGAAAATGGTTGGGTTTATTTTCCTGGTGAATGATATGTTTTTGCTTCAGCAATTACTTGCATCTCATTGCTAAACCTGGGAGCAGATGAGTTTTACTTAGTCTACTGTCAGTACAATGACTTTAGTAATGCTTTAAAGGCTTTAATGTGTCTGCACTGAACTGCACAGATTTTAATAGCTGCTTTTAAAAGCGGTGATGGGTTTGGTCTGAAGCCTGACTTGTCACTTAGGACTGGAGTTCTCATAAACAAGTTTAGCAGATGTCTGTGCAATCACTTCATTGATATAATTCACTCTGTAGAAGTACTTGTTTCTCCTTGGGAAAGCTGAAAACAGATGATTTGTCTCCATGCGGGCATGCAGTCATGTAGCAATCACCCATAGAAGAACACTACATATGACACAGCATTTCAAACACAAATTTTATTATATTGATGATAATACAATTATGGAAAGTTTAAGATATAAATTATGTTTGTAAAATTTATTATATACTTCTTGTCTTCCATGCAGCTCAGTAGACACTCCTAGCAATTCAGGTGTTAGTACTCATTCAGTTCTAAATTCAGTAGCCGTGTCTTAATCAGCAGAGATCAGAGAGCAATTAAAGTATAACAAGTGTCTTCTGACTAGATTTTTAGTTATACCAAATCTACTTTTAAGTGTGGCAAAGTCAGAGGTCTGGAAAAAAGAGATGAGAAATAAAGAAATTAGATAAAAACAACTCAGCATTGCAGTGATTTTAAGATCTTAATGTGCTACACATTCATCTTCCTTTATACCACAAAGTCCCTCCCAAGAAGTATTAAAGAAAGGTAGTAAATCAGGGTATTAGAGAGCATCCTCTTCTGCACGGCTTCTGCATCTTTCTTTTTTTTTAGCTCCTCTACACCTGCTTTTGAATTGCATAAAAATAGCTTGGGTCCTTGTAAACTTGTATTGGAGTCTTTGTCTTTGTGCCACCCTGCAGTGCTGTGAAGGACAGTTTAAGATATTTTCCTTATTTTCTAAGTGTATTATTTGTCTTCAGTTCCTATTTGCTGTAGCTTGTTCACCAGCACTTGGGCAGTTTTCACAGCAGGAGACAGTTACTCCAAGGTGCACAGGAGAATGAAAAGAATTGTCCCTAGAGTTGTCTTAATTGTACAGTACTCATGGAATAATGTGCCCTTGCAAGCAGTAGGCAGTTAACGAAGACTATGGTGAAAATGGTTCTTCTGCTTATTTGACTGCAGGAGGTAGATATTTCACCTTCAGGAGCATCCCCATCTTGCTTGAGCCCTCATCAACAGGATAGTGCTACTGCAGCTGGCCTTTCAGGAATTAAATTGTGCCTTTGCTAAAGAGGCAAGAGAAGAGCCAAGAGCAGGATAAACATATTGTCTGTATGATGGCAGCATTCTGTAACTTAGGCAGGTCACCTCCAAATGCAAATTCACTGGAGCAAAGAGAGGATAGCTGCTGAAGGTTTTTAACATGCCTCTAGTCCAGGTTATATAAGATCTTAGCCACTCAATTAAGGCTGTTGTGCTTGGGGCAGTAATAGTGTAATTGTCTGGAGCTGAGTGGAAAAGCAGCAACTTAGTGTGGAGAAAGGTGAGACAAGATTCCTATTTTGAAAAGACTTTTCCATCTGAAAGACTGCTTCCAGAAGATATGGAACAAAACATGTTCTGCAAAGAATATGCTGGATGCAAACTTGGAAGAGGCTTGTACTGGTTCATCCTATCTCATCCTGAGGGACACATATTTACATCTCCTTTTAAACTCTTCCCCATTTCACAAAATCTTTGCATTTAATAGTGGGTAAAGAGGAACTCAACAACAAATAATGGCTTGGAAATCCTAAGGTAGAGGCTTGGGATTTTTGAGGGGGAGCAGGGGGAATTCTTTGACAACAAAACCTGCTTGAAATGCCTGAAGTTTTGGTGGGATTTCAAAGGCTGTTTTGGCAGCTTGACAGCTGTGTAACACAGACTCTGGGAAGTACTGCCAGCACATCTTGGGTGGAGAGGTGCAGTGCTGAAAATTGTAGGCCCTAGCATTGCTAAGGCTGAGGTCCCATGGTACCCACCCCAGCCATCTCATGTCTCTTCTGACATAGTGACTTTACTGGGTTACAGAACACTTGGGGCAGGACAGGGTGTGACCATGGCACTCTGTGACCCCTCCTGCCACATAGTGCCAGCAATCTTAATCAAATTGAATATATGTGGAGAGAATTCAACAGAAGAGCTTCAGGACAGAGAATGCTTCATTCTGTCTGTTTCCTTCAGTATTTTCTGAGGGTTATATCTTATTTGATTCTGAGTTAGCATTGCTGTCTTGCCAAAACCCACATAAAAGGAAAAACTTTTACTTGTGAGAACTTCTAAGAAGAAAATGGTATCCTGTATCTTCCAAAACTTACGGGACTCAGATGCCTCTGCAATACTTTCTTGTTTATCCTATTCTAATTTTCTCCACATTTGAATCCGTCTAACCTGTATTCCACGTAAGTACTTCATGGCAGTGCTCTGGGAAAGAGGGCCTCCTTTGAAGTACAGAACAAGAAAAATAAACTTATCTTAAAATTTCAGGGATGAGGCTGTTATTACCTCACACTCTTCTGGATGTTGGAAAAATGAATTTTTCTCTGAGGGTGGCTGTATGGTGCAGGTAGGATCAGAGTGTATATATATAGAAAAATATATATATGTGTATATATACATATATATATGTGGACAACAAATTTGTATCTATAACATTTGGAATAGCCAGCCCTGGGATTTTTTCATGTTTACAGATACATTTTTCATCTCATACACTCTTCTCAGACATAATCAAACAGATCATGTTCACACACCAAAATCACACAGAAAGTACTGTTGCTTTTGTAATCTAGGCTGGGGTTTTTTTGGTTCTTTTTTGTCTGGAATAGTGTGGGTTTTGTCAGTGGTGCTTGTTGGTTTAGGGGTTTTTGGGGCGAGGAGGGATTTTTTGATCAAGTAATCTCACTCCCAGAATAGCCATTTAACTAAAAGTGTAAGAAAAGTTTCTGCAAGAAAAGCTAGAACTTGAAAAGAAGTGGTATTAGTGATTTTTGTTGTTGTTGTTGTTCACAGAACATCATTCTCACACCATCATTTGTTCTTATCTGCATCCTAATGCACACAAGAATAAAAAGGAGTTTAACTGTGTTCTTTTGGAGTTTAACTTCTCTCTTTTATTACTTCCTGTCAGCTCTTCTGATGCTCAAGGTTTGGATCACTCCTTAAAGCAAGGGAGAAAATCTCATTACAGAAAGTATAAAAGGGATGCTGTGATCTGGGTATGATGGTTTCAGCAGTTTGCACTTTTCCTACAGTGTTTTTATTATTATTTTTAACTCAGTTAAGACAAGTGATTTGTGCCAAAATTTGCAAGATGGATTGCAAATGTTGTGAGGCTAGTGCTGTGGTTTTTCTTCTCTTCAGAAAGAAAGGATCTTCATGCATTCCATGTGAAGAGCATAGCCCCTTCAGCTTTTGAAAACAGCTTTTTCACCTCACAAGGACAGCATGACAATGGCAGAGAAGTCACTGCATAAGTGCTTCGCTCTCTAACCAGAAGGGCACACTGCAGCATGCAGAAGCCTGGGCATCTCATCTCCTCAGTCCTGCTGTCTGAATCAGCCATTTTTTACAGCCCTTGGGGCTATACCTCGTAAAGGGCTGAGTACTTTTAATTGCCTCTGAATTCACTCAGCAGTTTCTGGGAGATATCCCTGGCTTGCTCTTTCCTTTTCATCATCACCTGCTCTTTTTCCATGAACCGTAAAAATTACTGGTGATACCAGCTTTTACTCATTGAACCCAGTCCCCACTCATACAGCCAATATAAAGGTGGAAGCTCTGTATCCTACAATCAATGGTCTTGAACCTTTGAGTCCCCTGAGTTTCTCTGTGTTTAGACTATTATGGAAAGAATATCATAATTAAAATTGTGTGAATAAGCTATGATGAATAATTTATCATACAAATTCCTCTATTTTGTCTCTTAGGAATATCTCAAAGTAAATTGACTTCTGTTTGTTTTTTGAGTGGTTCATTGTCCAAGGAAGCATTTCTCTTTTGTAATTAATAGTTAGCACTACCTTTCTTCTGGTTCTGATGGTTTCCTAGTCTTGATTGACTAAACAAGCCACACTGGGATTTACCTTTATTTTAGAACACAGAAAAAATACTGCCATAAGTGTTTCACAGTGCCATTGAAAAATCTCTGAGTGAAATAATTAATGCTTTTCACTTGTTCTGACTGAGGTTTTTTTTTGCATAAAAGCCTCCAAACTACTAAGCCACTAAAGACACATGGAGCTGGTGTCATGGCTGGGTTTACCAGAATACAGGTTGCAGTATCTAGACAATGATCTCAGCTCTCTGGGTTGTCTAAAATGTGTCACACATGCAAAGACATACCCATACAAAAATGGACATGAAAATTTTTAATTCATCCTTAATGCAAAAGAAACTTGTATAAATATACTGCCACTAATTGAGAGATTTTTGGTGCAGCTTTAAGTAAAATTTCATTTTAATTTTTTGGTTACCTGGCAAGTCTGTTTTGCTGCCAGTGATTTTACCCTCCATCTTACTTTGAAATCAGGCTATAAGGTTATAGAATAAGCATGTAACTACTATCTACAACTGAAGTGTCTGGTACACTGACAGGGCTGCCAATTTGTATGCTCAACCTTCATAAATTAGAGAATTGGTACTTTTGAGAGGATATTTCCTCAATAATTGTAGCAACACTGGGGGGATCCACCATAAAAGATATCACCAAATCAGTTATTGTGCTGGTTTCACCTTAGTTGGTATTGGAAAAGAAGGAAGTAAAACATCCCCGGAAATGGTTCTCCTGAGAGAGACGCTTGGGAGTTTCAGAGATAGCCAGTGACTGTCCAGTTCTGAGAACTGACAGCTCTGTAAGCTATTCAGAGCTAAGTTCCACCCCCGTGAATACCATTGTGAAGCCCAGGAAACTCTGAACTCGCTCTCTTGGGTTTCCGGCGGCTGAAAGTGACAGAGCTGTGAGTGAGGGGAAGCCCGGCCCGGCCTGGGCCCGGCCGGGCCGGGGCTGGGGCCGGGCCGGGGCAGGCCAGGCTAAGCCACCAGCCGCTGCCGGGGCCGGGGCCGCCGGGGCTGAGCCGAAATTCCTCTGAGTCGTGCCTGAGCCGCAGCCAGCACGTACAGAGATGAGAGGCCGGATTTCCCCCCCCCACCTTTGTTTTCAGCATGGCTTTTTTCTCGAAGCGGCTCCGGAGCAGAAAGAGAGCAGAGCCCAGCTCAGCTGCAATCCATCACCGTGACTGCTCCAGCCCCTGCCGATCTAGGTAGAATGTTAACCCTGTCTCTGCCAGTGCCCAGATGAGACTCGCAGATCATGACTTCTCCTTTGGGTGAGAGGAAACTCAGAGAGTGACAACATAAACAAGACTGGGTCAGTTGGGAAGGAGTTCAAATGAGGAAAGAAGGAATGAAGAGATGTCTTAAAATTGAGACTGAAAGTTCTTTTGGTAACACCATGGAGATGGACTATAATAACTACAGCATTTCCTTTAATTCATGAGAGAAACAAATATGGGGAGATGGTGGCCTGTTCAGTGTGGACTTGACCAGAGGTAACAAATGATTAAAAGTAGCAGATTTTAAAGAAGCAGTGGTGCTTTTGAGAAGAAGAAAAAGACTTGTGTTTTTTAGAGATGAAGATGATTGTAGCAATTGGTAAAGTGAGTTTTTTGAACAGCCCATCTTTAAAAAATGACACCCCATAAGTTGACAATGACCCATTGACTTAATGAAAGAAAATGGGAGGAGTTTCACAACAGCAGAGTTTTTTCTGAACCGGGCAGCTGCTGTTTTGTGAAGATGCAAGCCACAGAGAACTGTTCTTGTGGACATATCTCCAGAGTGTTGAAAAAGAAGACTCTTTGCCCTATGTGAAATAGAGAAAGATTGTTGTAGAGGTGATAACTGATTTTAAAAATCCCAGATTTCGTCTTTGTGTTGTCAAGTGGAAAAGAGATAAGTGAGTGAGGGAGGGAAGTGTTCTCGAGGTTTCATTTGGACTTTTCCTTGTTATTTCCTTTTTAGTTTGTTTTGTTAATAAATTTCCCTTATAGTCTTAAGTTTAAGCCTGCGTTTTCCTTTCCTCAAAAACCATATCTCACAACAGAACATGAGTGGGCTAGTGAGTTTTGGCTAGCTCTAAACCCACAACATTTTTGGTGCGTTGGCCGGGAAATTTCAAATTGGCAATTTTAAAACCACGATACTTAATTGGTGTTTCTGCCTGGTTCCAACTGAACCTGCCACAGTTATATAAAGGAATATTATAATGTACCCAGCACTTATGACTACTGCACCTTTCTTGTCATGCCAGGAATGGGGTAGCTGCCTAAAGTTCCTGATCCACCATTGTATATCAGGGTATAATTACATCCACAACTTTTACAACCGTTGTATAAAATAGCACAGCTGAGTTGAAATCAAAGGATTTTCTGAGTTAGCTATTTTGATTATAGCACCCTTTCTAATTACAAAGATGCCTTTTTTCTTCTGTCATATTTTCTGCTTTGGATTATACAATCTTCTTGTATAAAGAAGACCCAGTACCTCCACAAATTTTCCAATCTTATGCCTTTCAGACAAAACTATTGTAGGATATCTATTAATTTCCTATAAAGAAATAATCCCAAAATGCACCCACAAATGTCTTTCAAATACCTTTTAAAAAATACCATCTTTCCTCCCTTAATCATAGCCAGAGTCAAATATGTTATTATGGAAATTTAATACCTTTTGTCACAGAAAAGTACTTTGAAACACAATGGTAAACTCTGAAGGTGTACTTTTTGATTAATTTTTTTGTTCCTGTTGATGTGATTTCAGTCTAACTTATATGTGAGTTCTTAGCAGTATCATAAGAAATGGTTTTAGACAGAGTGGAAACACTGAAATGGTTTTGAGTTGAGAGCAGAGATGATACAAAAAATGCCAAAGTGATAAACATTGCTGTCTGTAGCATGTTTTCATTTCTATGCATGGGCATGGAGATATATGTGTGTCTCTTCCTCCTTCCCATTGCCCTGAAAACTCAGACAACCTCTGGTTTTATATTGTTTTCAGTAATATATGATAAGATAGAAGGAAATTATGAAAACATAGGAGAATAATAAGTGCAGGCTGGAACAGATGTTTCAAATATGGCAAATGTTATTTCAGAATCATTATACCTTCTTTTTGTGCGTTTTGAGATGGTAATACCTGAAACATCAGAAATTCAGGGGGAGTTTTGGGTCTTTATGTAGGACTTTCATTGCTACAGTTAAACTGATGGATTTGATACTGTCTTCCTTGTCTCTCTTAAATCTGCACATATACAAAGATGCTTAAAATCATGCTGCAGAAAATGTTTTATGGCATGTACATTTTTATATTTTTAAAAAGATATATTACTTTAAAAGGCATATTACACATTACTGGACTATTTGCTGTTCCTCATATATGAATTCATTCTGCACATACGAATAATTGAACAAGCTTTTCATGGGAGTCCTGTGCTACCATATGCGTAAGTCATTCACTGAAAGCTGAATCTAATGTATCTAAAAGCAGTGGTTAAGGTTATTTGCTTGGAGTACCTTGAAGCGTAAAGGCCAAATTTAAAGCTGGTCCTGGAGGCTTATCCAAAGGGTGCCCTGAGGAATTTCTTATGGACAGGATAAGTGACACGGCCTGCCCACATGCTCATGTAGAAAGGTAATGTAGTTTTGTGGTTTGTTAGTAAAAGTCTCAAAGTTTTTGTGTGTTGAAGAGACCATACCTTTTACGGGTGTAAAACTTTTTAGTATTTATGGCTGTCAGCAGATAGACTTTTGAGTGAGTTTAGTTTGCCATAATGCACAATGATCTATAGGGTTCAGTTGGATGACATCAGTTTAGTTTGTTGCTGGAAAAAGAATATTAGCTATACTGAAAAAAAAGATACGCCTAATCTTTCATCACTGGTCTCTCGCTAAGTACAGATTCAAACTTCCATTCAAGATGGGAGAGAAAACAGGCTGCTTTGGGACTAGTGTATGTGCCCAGTTCTTGGATATCTAGTCCTCTATAGGGACTTTAAGCTGTCCTAAAGCAGGCAATGGATGCCATAACTTAAGTAATGTTTATCAAATCACTAAATGGGATTCAGCCAAGCATTTTGGCTCCAACCATATTGCAAAATACACAAATTCTCCAGTACAGCACCTGTGACTTACCAGAATGACCCAGTCTACTGTGAGCTCTGTTGATGTGCTAAAATGAAAATCCAGATGCCTTGGGCTTCTGCTGCTGCCACAGGTTGCAAACCTGCAGTATCTGAGGTGAAGGGTGTGAATGAGACACAGACGCAAATACAGCCACTACTGTGGGATGTGACCTGCACTTGCATGGGGTTCAGCTTGTTTGTATCAGCTAAAATTCCGCCTAGTATGTGCCTATTCAAAACGGCTGAAGAACTAAGAAATACCTAAGGCCCTGCTGCATTTTCTTCAGGTTTTTGGAAGTAAATTTATTGTTGTTCCCTTGCAATGAGGACCATGGAGCAAGGCTGTGCCTGCAGAAGGCAGTGCTGTCATTGCAGTACTGCTGGAGAAACAAAGCACAACACATTTCAAAATGCCTCCTTGTGCCTTCAAATCAAAAAGGGCTTCTGCACAGTAAAACGATGCCATAATTTCTTGTTGTCTTGACTATCCCTGAAACCTGTGATATAAATAAAAACAACTCGTAGTAAAACCATGTCAGTGTAGGTGTCATTCCTTGAAGCATTAGACCTTCCTGTATGCCAGAAGAAAACTCATAATTTACCTACAGAATATTTCAGCTAAGCTGGTCGGTTCTGTCACCATTTTCTAGCATTGTGCTAGAAAAGCTCCCTTGCTGCTCGTCAGCAGGAAGCACAGGCAGCACATACTAATTTCCAAATGGAATTTACCATTTAAACAAGTGCTATACCAGTGTCTCAATTTTTATGCCAGTGTGATTTGCGTCACCTTAACTATGAACTGCTAATTATATGTACTCATGTTGTATTGGATAATGCTGTACAAGCACTATCTTGCTGATTCATTGTATTATTATGCTCTTTATCTGAAGTTCAGCATTTTAACTGCTGAATTTCATCAGTTTGAAGTAGCCTTAGATTTCCTGCTTCTAACAAAACAAGTTGTTTATTTTTATTGTGGGATTTTTTTTTCCTTTAGGTTATTATTGATATGACTGTTGCTTTGGTGAAGGAAAGCAGACTTCTTCTTTGACATTTCATAGAATTCAGATGAAGAAAGAAATAGACTCGACTAAATTGCTCCATATTGGTGCTTTGCTTCTGCAGTCAACTTACATGTGTGCCTGTATGATACAGCTTGGTGCAAAGGGGCATTAACAACTCCAGCTATGCTGCACAGCTTCTTCATCCTTGTAAGTATTGTGCTATTTTATAAGCTGATGTCTTCAAATATGAAATAGCATTTATACCCAGAAAGGTGAAGGGAGACTGGCAGATTTATTAAGAAATACAGACTCACCCACAAGAACATAAGAGAGGTCTTGGCAGCATTTACTCCACATCTGCACTATTATACAAGAGTGGTCCATCACATTTATTCCTTTGAAACGTTCATTGATGTTTTATTTTCAGAAATAAACAACTTTTCAGAAGCATCTGGTGGAAGAGTTAGTAAAACACTTGAGACCTGAGACATGTCTGAACACAGAAAAAAGACAACAGACGTCAGTTTTGCTCTGTTGTATCAGTTATAGAAAAATGTAACTGGATCTTTCCAGCTTTCTGATATTGAAAAACATCAGTAAAGCAAAAATGAATTTTTTACTTTGCTTGACACAGGCTAGCAGCTAGTTGGCTTTCAATATTCTTGAAAGTAACCTGAAGACTTCTAAATTATATCTGACTTCCTGTTAAAGGCCTAAAGCTAGGGATTTTTGAAGAATTATGGCAGCATGGCTCCTTTCTTTACTCCCAGCTGTCTTTTCTAAAAGGAATACAATATAGACCCAATGGCTTTATATGTATTAGTATCCCCTGATGCTGGAGAAATAGCTAGGTACTTTGAAAAAGTTACTATCTTCTATATTTTTTTCATCACAGGAAAACTTCTGCATTTACTGAAATACTTTCTGAGATAGATAAGTAACAATAGTTAGTATGATATACACTCTTACTTTGAAATTTTTCTTACAGTATTGAGCTCTTTAACAGTTTCTTCTGTAAAGAGCAGGTTCATGAAAATAAGAGAGGTAGCTAGAGATTAAAACTTTGCTGATATCAACTTTTTAATCCTCCTCCTTTAGAAAATGTTTTAAATCTTTCGTTGTTGGTTTTGCTCTCTTTTTTCCTTTGACATTATTGCAGAAATTGTGTACATAAATCTTTTCAGAATATATGTTTTGTATTGCTCCAGCAATTATGCCATATCGCATAGTTATGCTAATGCTGTAAAACTTTTGCATGCAAATAGTTGAAATGAGAGCACTGAAATGCAGCTACTTATTACTAAATTTCCTAGTTAAAACTAGCTACTAGTTTTCCACTACACAATGGGTTCACAACCTTCTTTGTAGCAGATTATGCTTGTCTTTTATTTGCCTACCTCTATTTCACTGTGTGCCTGTGATTATGGTGTGAGTGAATACATGTATTTTTGTGGGTTTCTGCCTAAGCATGGAGGGGATTTTATGTGTTTATAGGGACTTACAAAAGCAGAAGCAAGCAATATGTGATATAAATGTAGTTTCTTTACTTTTTTGGTGCAAATTCCCCATACTATCTGAAAAAATCCATCATTTATATACAAAATATAAACCAAAAAAGACCACCAGATATGCGCTTGATACAGAGAAGTAACCATATACGCAGTACCTTGAAGAAATATTTTGAGTATAGTAAAAAATTTCAAGAAGCTAACTTCCAAAAAGAATTAGTCTTAGCATCTACAAAGTCCTCATTTGAAAAACACTTGATGTGAATATTCTATTGTAAAATATTACTAATACACTGACACCTTATCACAATGCTGTGCATTATATTAAAAACTATATCATAGTATTAATATACATTGCAGAATTAGGTAATGTTACATGTATAGCACTGGCGCTACAAAAACAAAACTGCTTTCAGAGTCCCTGTCTTCTCTTTGAATTTCAGGCTACCACTACTGGTTTTGATTAATTTACTCCAGTAAAGTAAAAGTGTTTCTTTTATTTATATGTAAAGTTTTATTTACAACACTGGACAAGGTTAAACACAGGCTTCAAGATAAAAACAGAACATAAAAATAGTACTGAAAAAATATCTGGTATCCCTCTCTTTAGTTATCAATTAGGCTTTACATAAGGTAGTCTGAGATGTGGGAGTCAAACAACCACTTTAACATTGTTTTACTCTAATAATTGATTTTCAGAGGAGTGTCTGTGGCTGGGTATAAGGGTATCTAATTTAGGGAAACACATTATACTTTGATTAGTTTCAGGCATCTTTGAGGAAAAGAAATGTATCATCATTTTGGCTTGCAAAAACTTCAGGTTTTGATTCTTTGTGGTTTGGGTTTTTTTCAGTTCCAGGTGGTGGGCTTGCAAGCCCTAGTAAGTAAGAAAAAAAAAAAAGGAAATGATAGGGGGCAGGGCATAATAACCTCTAAGACCTGCAAAGTCTCATGTATCCTAGTATTGAACACCTAATAATCCACAATCTGTCAATAAGAGGCAAAAGCTCTTATCGACAAAAACCCAAGACTACAGGGGTTTTTTTCTTGATTAGACTTTTTGCTACCCTTTTCATAATCTTCTCTCATTAATCAAACATAGTTACCTAATAATATAACCAAATATGTACCTGCATTAGAGTAGTCCTTTATTTAAGCCAATTAAATTTGGGATTAGGCTGTTAGTGTCCCATCACCCCATTTGTACCCTAGTCTGGTTGCAGAATTTATCAAAATAAATACATCCATTTCAGAGTGATCTATTAATTTTATAACCAACATTTTGCAATTTTGTATTAAGAACTTGTAATATCATTGTCTAAAATGTAGGACTCCTCCTCCCAGGAAAGTGGTCTAGCTACCAAAAGCTGTTGTCACTATTCTTCTCTTTGTCCCAAATGATAATTAACTTAAAAAAATAAACGAGCTGCAATGAGGTCATAAACCATCTCCCACTGGTGTCCAAGATGTTACTGCAGGGCAGATAAAACAGTGTTTCAAATAGTCTCTGGAAAAGGAAAGAAATTAATTGAATTCAGGGTGACTACCCAAGTTCTGTTAGATGAAATTGTGCCAGCATCTGCTCCTCCTCCTTTGGCTGTCCTTTGATAGGAAGGAATAATTATTCAGTGGTTTTTTTTTTAAGTTACTGAACTCTGGGTGATTACTCAGAGCTGTGACTCCCAAGTGAAGGGCAACCAGTGAAAAAGAACTTAACTGTTCCTGAAAGGCAGAAGTTTTAAAAGCCCTGTCATGGATGCTTTGTGTTATCTTGGGTAGTTCTCTCTCTACCCATCAGCTCCAAAAATTGCATTCCTCTTTCTCTGCATTTTATATAAGGAACTAGGAAAGAAGCTCCCTGCACAACCCACTCCCACACCAACCAGGTTTCCCAACTGGTTTGACCCCAGGTTTCCCATGGCAGAGTCTCAGACGTCTGGTTCCATAAAACCATTTATTCATGGTGCAGTAACACAGGAAGAGACGAAGATGGTGATTCTGAAGTGCCCACCCAATAAAGGAAGGCCTGGGCTTTTATCCTCTCACAAGTCTTGCCCTTCCTCCAGAGTCTTTGGGTCCTGTCCACTCTCTGTGTCTATCCACATTGTTAGTCACAGGTTTTCCTCCTGTCTCCTTTGTTATCCAAAAGATCTGCAACTCCCAGCTCCTCCTGCTATGTCTCAGAGTCCATTCACCTGGCAGATGTCATCCATCTTCATGCCCTTTGTTATCCCAAAGGTTAGCAGTTCACAGCCCCTCGTCTGGGGCTCACACCCAGAGCTCAACCTGTATTTCAATCTCCATCTCAATCAGCAGTTTGCAACCAAGCTACCTGGATTAGATATATTCCTCTACAACATAAAGGTTTCTTTTTTGGGGAGAGGGAGGGGGAAGATAGAAGAATATCTCAAAGGATAAGCTGTTCTATGTCTTAAAGAAAAGCTAAGTACAGGTGAAGAAAGAAGACAAAACTAGCAGAGAACATTTTAAATGGAGTTTAAACTTGATCAAGGTTTGTGCTTTGTACAATCTCTTAAACAAGAAGCCAGAGACTCTTAGTGGTTATGCTTTATATTAAAGTACTGTAGTAGTATGATCTAATATGCTCCCCTTGCAAATTTTAAAAACATAATTTTCAATTTGACTTGATTCAGTTTTGGGTTTTATTTTAATTCCATTAGAGATTTTTGTTTTAATTTAATTTCTTTTTTAAATTCACACAAGTTTGTTAAAAGTAAGACTTCTCTTAGTGACCTTGAAAGTTAGAGCTAAAATGAAGTTGTGGCTGCTGGACTTTATGTTTTGACATTCCTACAAGCTTGAGCTTTCACATCTTGCTTCATGATCCCTATCAGGTTGAGAAGCATTTCTTAAACCTTAGCCCCCAAAATCATGACCCTTCAGCTTTCAAAATCTTGTCTGGATTTGAGTCAAGTAATTATGTATTTTAAGAACTGAAAAGACACTTGTTTTTTCAAATAAATTACTTCATTCACAAATACATCCTCACTGCTACTATGTAACCCTATTCCTTAACTTTCTTTTTTCTTTTTTTTCTCTTTCTTTTTCATTTTCTTTTTCATTTTTTCTTTGATACAATTTTTATTTGGAATTAAAGCAGTAAAAATACTGGATTTAACATTTAAGCCTGAGTGGTATAGGACCCTTGTTTTCTTCATTGACTTGCCCTGGGGATATGAGGTCTCATCATTTCATGGGATTCAAGAATAAATATATGAGTATGCTATGTAATTATTAGTAGTTGGGATGAGGCTGACCTTGCTTGGAGATCCAGATGCACAACCAACCTCAGCCTCTGACTGAAGCATTAAGACCTATTATTCAAAAGGAGAAAATCCTCAGTTTCAGAGTTCTACCTGTACCTGGTGTTCAGTGATGTGTGGCAGAAAAAAACAAAACTTGTGTGGGCTGTCCAGTATGAAGATCTTGCTGCATGACTCATTTCCTTGGCTGGGGAAGAATTCTCAATAATTATCTCTCAAAAATCAGGTTCAGAGAAGCACCAGCTCCTCACCTCATCTGTTTTCATCCTCTCTGGAAGAAATCCTTACTCTTACCTACCTTACACCAGCAGCAACTAGCTCAGAGGTAGCTCTGTTCCACACTTTCCCACATGCTCTTGCCTCCCTCTATTGCACACTGTCTCCTTTGGTTATTAACTGCAGCAATTAATCTTTGAGGGTTGCAAGCTGATTACATTTGGTAAATAGATGTATTGCCTGAAAAAGTGGTTGTCTTTTCTGTACTTTGGCTTAAGCACACTGCATTCAGTATTGCTTGCTTTTGATATTCGAGCTACATAAAGTGCTGATTTATTTACATTTTACATTCTTATATGTAATAGTGTTTTTATTTTGCAGAAGCTTCTTTTAAAAATTGTTTTCACCTCCCCCTCTTAATAACTTTACTTTGCCTTCAAATGACTACTACATTGACTGCCCTGAGTTGGAAGGGACATATGATGATCATTGAGTCCAGGTTCTAACTTCATACAGGGCAACCTAAAAGTTAAATCATGTGTCCAAGAATGTTGTCCAAATGCTTCTTGAATACTGAAAAGCCTTGTGCCACCACTGCTTACCTGGGAAGCTTACTTCTGTTTTTCAGATGTCCTTCCAGTAAAGAACTTTATTCTAACTGCCTCCCAACCTGCTTGAGGTAAGAGGAACACAAACCATTTAGCTCATATCATTAGAGCATTGTGCTAACAGCAGTAAGGTTGTGGGTTCAATATAGGCCATTCATAATTATAATTCATTAATCGATATATTAATTATAATTAATTATAATAAAATATATTCTTGTTATTATTAATATAATCCTTGTGGGTCCTTTCCATCTCAGAATATTTTGTGATTATCTGTGATTACCTACATACTGTTTCTGAGTTAACCTCCTTATCTGTGTACTGTTAAGGTTATAAAGTGATTCTGTATTAGACTTTCTTTCATTTCTCTCAAATTGAATGCTTAAGTTGGTAGACAGGGGTCGTGCACTTCCCTGTTTTAAATTCCAGGCTTCCTGCAGCCCATAGACTAGGCTTTGAGATATAATCTGAATGTTTTGTGTACTCAGAGCATGGTGGTACAAGAAGATTTGGGAATTTTTGGTTATGTCTGAATGTTGTTGCAGAGATGTGACCTTCTTTCTGTGCACTGTCTGTGTCAGATTGTAGAATACTTGTGTGGTTTTCTTCTACGATCATGGGGCAGCTACATTTGCAGTGTCAAAGAAGGGCAGCATAATTGATTTAGTCATTGAAGACTGACAGAAGAGATATATCTAAAAAATGTGCCTTGGATAAAAATCTCTCTTTGCTTATATCTTCAACTTGCCTTACGAGTCCCTTCATTATCTCTTGGATTTCCAGCTAACAGAAGTGGAAGGTGCTGCTCCCAGCACAGTTTCTGCTGTGTGAATTTTCTGCAGGCAGTAGCGGTCACTAGTAAATCTTGTCCATGCTCAGAGCAAATATCAGCTGTCCTTGCTCGCACCACTCTGAACCAGCTGGATGCAAGCCAGGTCTAAACTGGAAGGCATTAGGTTTGTTAGCACGGCGCTGAGCTGGAGTGTCACACGAGCCTGAAAGCCCTGTCTCCTAGCAAGGCTTATTAGCTCAAACTCAGTGCCATGTTAATTGTACCTCAGCATCTTCTGGTCTGCTGCTGGCTTACATTCAGCCAGCCTGGAGTGCAGACAAATCCAGTCATGACTGCCTGTAAACGCCAGGTAGCTGCAACCCATGTTTCCTCACACAGCAGTCAGCCTCCCTTTCCCTAAACCCTCTTTAAAGTAAGACTGCAAATATGTAGTAGAAGCCTTGTGCTTAAGAGGCTTATCCCTCTAAGGAAGTGGCTCTTAAAATGTCTGGAGCCAAGTAGGGAGTATGCTTTGATAAATACAATGTTGATAAACAGCCCCAGCTGTTTCTTCAAGAACACTTACTTATCTGTCATTGCCTTTCTTGTTCAATGTTTTAACTGTTTTTCTCTAGTCATTTGGATTCAGGTGAAAAAATGTACCCTTGGTATATATCACTTGAAGAATTAATATGAAAAGTCAGACAAACTCCAAAATATACATAAGCCTCTGTGCATTCCAGAAATATCATTAAATTATTTAAGTGTTGTGGAATGTACTATGTCATAATGCATTTAATGATATAACATTTCTTAATTAACTTAACTTGATTGTGTTGTGAGAAGATCTCACAACACAAATTTTCATGTTTTGTGTAGTTTATTGCAGCTACAAAATTTATTATTGGCATATTAAGAGAAGGCAGGAAGCCTAACTACTAGCTGCTTTAAGGGGATCCTTTAACTATAGTATTACAAAAATTATTGCAGTAAAAATTCTGTTCAGAACTTGAACTGTAATTTGCTTTGAAACTTTCCTGCACGCTGAGTGAACTCATACCTCTAAATGTTTGTTTCTGCATTTCAAACAGCATAGTTTACTATACTGATGAAGGAGCCACAAGGTAATTTTCACATTTCAGGAATGGAGATCTTATAATAATATCCAAAAGGCACATACTGTGCTGCCATCTGCTTATTTTTTTTAAAATAAACTTAATGTGAGATCAAACTTTTTAAAAAATATGTTGTTTAAAATATTCATCACCACCACCGAATGCCTGTGCATGGTAAATATGGATTTATTTTTAGCTTAAAAAAATGTTTGTCTCAAAAAAATTTTTTGATAATTATGTTTTATAATCACTTTCTTAATCCTTAAACACAATGTGCTTTGCTCTTTTTTTGTTTGTTTTACAAAAACTGTTTTTGCTTTTAATTTGGTTTATTTGCCAGAAACCAGCACATATTGTCAAGAGAGAATCAAACACATACACATACACATACACATACACACACACATACAAACCCACAAACCCACAAACCCACAAAAATCTGTCAAGAAGAGAAAAACTGAAGACTTATGAGAAAGGGGAGCAAAACTTCTAGAACCTAAGACAGAGTAACACCTTCGTTCATCATGGGACTTCTGCTAGCAGAAAAGGAAGGATTGAATATTTATAAATGTGATGAAAGACAAAAAGACCAACAAACCTGACTTGTTTCAAATCATGTTTGTGGAAATCAGTCGATCAGAATTTCTCCAGTGAACAAATATTTTAGTTTCCAAACCTTCTAGCCATATCTAGGATTTTCTTGAGGATATGTTATTTTTATCTGGCGCTTGATGAATACCTCAAAAGCTGTGTTTTCTCCATCACTCTAAAAGGATAATTTCTACTTCACCTCCTTTTTTCTTGTATACAAAGTTATTTTAAACTTCATGAAAACACAAACTTATGACTTACTGAAGTGTAAACTCCTTGAGCAAAGAATAGTTTTCCTTTGTCAGATAGTTAGTTACCCAGTGAAAGGTACAGAAACCTGTCTGTAACCAAGAGTTGATTTTCTGACTACTGGAAAATATACTTTGATTTCATTACGCAGCTTTGTGATTTATTCTGCCTTTTTTATAAAGGTCTCACAATATAAAGAAAATAATCCCAACATTGATAAGGTAGGTGTCTGTCTGCACTGCAAAGTGAGGCCAGGATTATCAGTTTCTAGAAGAGGCTTGGTTTTGGTACACAGCCAAAAATGGAAAGCTGTAAATCAAATGTGCAGTATGCATGTGTCTTATCATTGCTAAGATATAAAGCGTTCATAGATTTTCTTCAGATTGTCTGTTGTGTCAATGTAAAACAACAGAATACAATCCCTAACCCTTTACTAGAGATACATAGAGAATGATATTAAAAATCTTAAAATAACCTCCAGAATGATAGCAGGTTATTCTTACAGACAGCATAATTTTTTTCATTTTCTGTTCCAGGCCAGGTATTTTTCCATGTTGAACTATTTGCATCTCTTGCTGTACAGGATTTTCTAGAACTTCTGCTTAGATCAAGCAGGTGAGACTTAGGACTCAAAGGGAACAATATGTAAGAACAAGTGGAGACAGAACTATATTCTGGGGCTGCCTGAATGGTTTTAAGTGCTAATGGTGCAGGCACCTGAATTGCACCACTGATGACAAAATGCATGATAAATTCTTAGCTGTTAATAGGAATAGCCAGAGTTGATTGTGAACAAAAATTTTCAGGAATTTACATAATAACAACTCTTCTTGCTCCCACTGGCCTTTTAATATCTTTTTCCTCTGCAGTAAGAACCTCACCTTTCCCTGACACCAATCTTTTTCTTTCCTTTTATCAAAAGAAAAATGGGACTATAGATATAAAACCTAATGAAAAGTAGTAGACTGTATGCAGGTAATTTGAGAGTACAGCTGCTGCCTCTGGAAGAGACAAGTTACAGGTTATATCAACCTGTACCTTACATACATAAGTTTTCAAAAAGCTTGTGTTTTGTTGAAGTTGATCACCTGTAATAGCACACAATATCTGGCAACAGCATTCAAACCCTCCTCAGAGGCTTAACAATAACTTCACATGTCATAAATTATACAGATTTTTGAAATTTTTAAATTTTGAGGCCTCTGGCAACATCAGTCATGGAGCAGGGGGTGTTGGAATAGACAATCTAGAGGTAATTATCACTAGACCCATCTAGTGTTAATTACTTAAAACAATGGTCATCAAGCAGAAAATACCATCACAGTGGCATTCCATTTTCCCCACTCTCTACCTTTAACATCTTGCTCTTATGGCACTATTTTCTTAAGTTTTCTTTTGTATTTTGTGCTTTCATAAAGCTTTGCATTCTTCTCCAAATTTCATGAAACTATATTATACGGCAAGAACCGCACAATACAGCAAACTCTCTTACCCCTTTCATCTTTGTTCTGTCATTAGAATCAAAACCATATTGAAATTTACAATGCTATACATAATATATATATAATTATTAGAAATAAAAATACCTTTACCCTGTATTAAAGCATGAGGAAGTCAGCTTTACTTACAAACTATTATACTTTTTAAATATCAGATTCAAAAAAATACTGAAGATCTTTAGCAGTATCGCAAAATATTTCTCATCTGAGATTTTATTTTAACAAAAGACAGTAAATAAAAAAAATTAAGTGATTCATTTTCATAAAGAAACTCCCTCCACACAGTAAATTCTTCTAAATTATCACAAAGACCTTCACAGCCTTACAGTTTATGTTTCTTTTAATAGCTTATTAAAGTGGGATCTGGAAAAAATAATGCAAGGGTCGAAAAGTTGTGTTTTCTTTGAATTTAATGTAAAGATCAGTGTAAAAATATAATCTTTAACAGTTTACTCAGATACCTCCTTCCCCAATACTGAAATACTTGCCAAAAAATTGAGACTATTGCTTCTACAAAAACAAAATTATATAATACTTAAAAAATAAGAATGCAAGGAATACTTGCTAAAAATCACCAATACCCAGAAAAGAATAAAAAGAATATTCTGTGAGTTTTCATTATGAATGCTTCATTACTTACTGCCTGCTTCATGACTGATGTGGATGAAGAGCTCTTGAATCAAATTGTGATTTTAGAGGAAGAACTGATTAGAAACAATGAGGATTAAATGACTTAATGACTGTAAACTAGCAAAGGAATTATTAAGGTGGACACATCCAAGGCTACTTAAAAAATAGATTTCCTGCCTTTTTAGATAATTCTGAAAGTATTGGGTCCCTAAAAGATTTGACCCCCACTAAATATGCTACAGAACTACAATATTAGTAGTAGTATCCAAGTAGTATCCAAGGGAATGCAGACAGGTTTGGAAAACTCATGAGATCCTTGAAGGCTGAAGAGCTCTAGAGCAGACCATCCAGGACCTTGCTCACAGTCAAGAAACCCTCCAGGTTTCTTGACTGAAGAGCCTTAGTAATTCTTCTAAGCATCCTCCATAATTGCTCATTACTTAAAATGAACTGATGAAAGGAGGAAAGAAGTGTTAAAATTTTTGAAAGGGAAAAGTGTTAAAGCAAGTATCCTAATTGCTGCTAATTGAAGCCATAATTCTATAAATACAGAAGGTTCCACTACAGTTCAGGAATTTCCTGAATCAGATGTTTAGAACTGTGGAGGCTGTAACTGGAAGGTGTTCCTATCAATTATTATTTTTTATGTACTTTTTCCAGAATGTTTACTTTTGTCCACTCCAATATATAGAATTCTGGGCTAAATGGGTCTTTGTTCTGATCCAGTACAGTAGGTCTTGTGAATTTTTAGGAATAAGCAGGTGAATTTTTAGGAATAAGATTTTTAAAGAGTAAGGACTTTTCAACTCTAATTTTAACAAAACAGGCATTTTGTCTTACCACTGTTTGCATTCTGCTGAAGTCCACAGGAAAGAAATTGCTTTACTGTTGTCCCCCACTTGAAATGCTAATAAATAAATGATACATTTGGCAGTGAATGCTCTCTCAGTCTCAGTGACTGCTGGTAAAAAAGTGGTGGCCTGCAATCAGGCAGGTATGTTTAGTTAAAGGAACTGCAGCATGAAGGGTGATGTTTTAGCTCTAAAGTGTCAGAAGCAAATCCTTATTAATTCTAACCTTTCTACATTATGCATCTTTCTGATCAACTCTGTGATTGTGCTGTTCTGTCAGACGATGGAGCTTGGGATTCTGAGTAAACAGACCTGCCAGAGCAGGTTTGCACTGTGATTGAATCAGAGCCTGGAAACATTCTACAGTTTCTTCACCATAAAATTTTCCTCAGTGTCTCCTCAGCCTTGCAAAAGGAAGTCAAACATATCCTGCTATGCAAAAATATTGCAGTTGTAGTGGTTTAAAAATTGCCAATTTGAAATTTCCCGGCCAATGCACCAAAGAATGTTGTGGGTTTCGAACTAGCTAAACTCACTAGTACACTTATTTTCTGTTGTGAGATATGATTTTAGAAGAAAGGAAAACACAGGCTCAAACTTAGATTATAAGGAAAGTTTATTAACAAAACTAAAAAAAAACAAAATGGAAAGGGAAAAATTAAAATGAAACTTTTCCTCTTGCCCACCTCTCTCTTCTCTACTTGACAACATAGAACAAGATCTGGGATTTTTTAAATCAGTTATCACTTCTACAATAATCTTTTTTCAATTCGCATAGGGCGAGGAGTTTTCCTTTTCAACGCCTTGGAGATATGTCCACAAGAACAGTTCCCTGTGGCTTGCACGGTTCAGAAAAACTCTGCTGTTGTGAAACTCCTCCCATTTT
>VWYI01030026.1:0-23983 GCA_013399455.1 Anthoscopus minutus | reverse complement strand
GGAATCTCGGCTCGGCACAGCCAGAGGCGAGGGTGACCAGAGACAGAGCCTGGACCCCACTCTGGCTGGAGGGGCTCCTCTGCCCTCTCAGCCCGCCCGAGAGCTGCTGGGTGTGGGGAGGACGGCCGGGCCCGGCCAGGCCTCGCCAGGCCGCGCTGGCACGAGGCCAGGCCTCTTCTCCCCCCACCCTCACAGCCCCGACACCTTCAGAAGCCAGAAGCCAAAGAGGGCGAACTCAGTTTCCCGGGCTCCAAAATGGGTGTTCATGGGGGTGGATCCTGACTCTGAATGGCCTACAAAGCTGTCAGTTCTCAGAACTGGACAGCCACTGGCTCCCTCTGAAGCTCCCAAGAGCCTCTTTCAGGAGAACTATTTCCGTAGATGTTTTCCCTTCCTTCCTCCACAATATTAACTAATGTCAAACCAGCACAACAGTTTTACTTGTTGCTTAATGTTTTCATTGATGCTTTCTTCATCATCCTCTAGGCACAAACACTTTAGTATTTTAAACCATCTGTTAAATTAACATACTTTTCAAGAAGGAGCTTTCATAGCTCCTGTTCAGCTTCTTTTATAAAGTGCACATTTGCAAGCTGTGTAGTGTCTATGGTGTCTGTTCTGAAAGCCCACCAATTAAGATTTGTGAATATTAAACAATTTTGTTCTTAAAATTCTGTAGATATGAAATTAAGATTACATGCTTCAAACAGAAATTATGCCACTTTTTCTTTCAACTTCAGAGAAATTTTATATTCAAACTTAAGGACCATTTTGCATTTAAAAGATATGTATATGGAGGTTATTCATAATGCCATCCCTCTCAAAAAACCTGACTGAATCAATTTATTTCATCTCCAAGACAACAGCCATCGTTTTCTTATGCCAAACAAAGGTCCTAATTAATGTCATCTAGGTATGTGTACTTGCTGTACATTGCTGATTTATGGTCGTTTGGTGTCTGATCTATTTGAAAAATTTCTGTGTTCCATGAGCGAAGGAAAGATATGTCTATATGTGTGAAAGATATGTGTGAAAGTAAGAATAATTAAAAAACAATTTTTAAAAAGGTGATATAGATTTTTGTCCTCTTCATACTTCTGTTGATAATGTGAAAATGGGTCCTTTACATGCCTGACTATAAGTTGCTGTTCTTTTGTACAATGCTGAATGATCATTATGTTAGATTATCTATGAGTTTTCCTTAGGGTTTTGATGGCACCTCTGTTCCTTTGTTTAGCTTTTTCTCAAGGAGATCTAGTATCAACATCTGGAGTGCACTCCAAGAACACTTCCATTGTTTCTTTCCTTGCGTGCAGCAGGAGATTGATAATGAGGGTTTTTCATATTTCCATTTCTTTGTGGAACTTTGTAGAGAATGCTTAGAGGGTTTGATGGTGGTTTTTGGAGGCAAGCATTGGGGTTTTTTTTGGAGGAGGGGAAAGGTGTTTCTTTGGTTGGTTGGTTGGTTGGATTTGTTTGGGGCTTCTTTTGTTTTGTTGGAGTTTTTTCATTGATGTTGGGTTTGGATGGCCTAGTTTGGATTTGGTTTGGTTTGGTTTTCTTTTGTTTTTTTAGCATGCTTTCATGGCCTGAAAATAATTAAATTTACTGCTTTCACATCTTATATTGGTTGGCAAAGAAGTGTGATAGTTACTTTCACCTGGCTTTTTGGGGGTCTTTTTTGCTCTCACTCAACTATAGTTAAGTTCATTGTAGAGAAAGACAGCTTTTCTGCTGTGACATTAATATTTTGTTTGGACTGTGTAAGCACTTGAGAAGCTAATTCAGTGGAGTATGCTGGAGTGGCAATGCAGATTGCTGTAGCTGACAATCTTAATTAATCTCACTCATTCTTGGTTACAGCAGTCCTGAATTGAGAGTATCAGTTTTATCTCCTTTGAGTAGTGCTTTGTGTGCTGTGACTCTCAGTTTAGACCAGTGTGTCTGAGTATAACTATTTGGGAGAAAACAAACTCCCTTGCTTGAGCGGGTCCTAAGGGATCAGAGGGGCTGGGTGCAGCTGGGTTTAATTTCTGATTAGAACCAGTGTGGAAATATAAGTCTGGTTGTGTTCACTAAGATCCCAGAAGCATAAATAATGTGGGCTACACTCCAAGTCTGGTCTGATTCATAATGAGTGTGTCACAAATAGTGAGTTATAACCAATTAAATACTAAAAGTCTGGACAAATTCAAAAGGAACTTTCAGAAGCACTGATTCTCCAATAGCGCAGCTTATTGTAGCTACAGGTTATAGATTCTTTCAGATTGCTGGTGATAAATTTACTGCACATGCAAAATATAAGTGTAGAGCACTGTGAACAAGAGTTTCTCAAGTCCAGTTGCATGTGTAAACTTGCATGCAAGGTCATCATGTTCTCATCCTCTGTTGCTGAGGATTTCAAATGCCAATTTATATTTTTGGGATAAGTGGAGGTGAGGGTGTAATCAAATATCCTGTTACTGCTATCCTAAATGGAGGGGGGAGGCAATTTATGTGTAAATGATGGATATCAAGATTTACAAAGAAAGATTGAAAAGGGTATGGGTCTTGCAAAAGGACATAGTGGCACTGGGACACATTAGTGTCCCACACTTCTGCCTGGCCGATTGCAGAAAAAAGGGCTGTCTGACTTCTGCCTGACATTCTGTCACCATCTCAGCAGGCCATCTTGTTGTCCCGGTTTGTAAGACAGGTATCTGTCAAAGAAGGCAGGAACCTTCCTTGAAATGAAGAGGAAAAAAAAACAAAAAAAATGAAAGCCCCCACCCTTTCCCTCCGANGAAGAAGAAGAAGCAGAAGCAGAAGAAGCAGCCGCTTCGTCTGGATGATGGCAAAAACCTCCTCTCTTAGCAGAAACAGCTCCGAGAGTGCCTGTGCTATTCTCGCAGAAGGACCCAAAAAAAAACCCCGCTCCCCCCCCACTGCCCCCGGGCCCCAGCCGATTCTTTTGTCTTTTTAAGCATCGAAGATGTATCAACCATCAAGGCTTTTCTCTCAGCTAAATGGGAAAAATTCCACTGTCTAAGAAACAAAAAAAAAGGACACATAACCCCCAGCACTTGTCCACAGAAATCCAATCATACTCACGGATACCCCATCACCACATATCTCATGAAAATCCCTTTACCACATATCTCACGATACGTATCATGGCTTTAGGCCTCATTCCCACATAGTGTCATAAAGCACATTTAGAGACCTCTGGAAAATAGATATTTACCAGTCCCAAAATGTACAGCTTATTTGGACAACTGCTCTTTGAAAAGAAAAAAAGAGGGAGAAACTACATATGGATGCCAGCAATCCAGCTCTTGGAGTAGAGGAAGAAAGATAAGAAAATACTGAATGAATTGATTAACTCCTTTTTTCACAATATCCTGGGGTGACTTTATGATGCTTGTATCCCCAGTCATGTGTTCTGTTCATGATGGATATTAAGTTCTGTATTTTTAAGACATATTTCACGAGCAAAGCAGGGGGAAGAAGAAGCTGCCATTTGTGTTCAGAAACGTCACTTGCTCCCCTTCATTCTTCTCGGGACTGTGTTTCTGCAGCATAGACAGACAGCAGGACAGAGCTCTCCTTTGCTGTTAATTAGTTTTTCAGCTATCTGAGGCAGGGAAGTTCCCTAGACTGGTGTTTTCCCCCCTCCTTTTTCCTTGAATCTGTCCAAATCTGCTCGGGACTGAAAACCCAGAAAATCACCGAGAGCTCACACTTGCGGTCCCTTGGGGCCTGGGCCTTGGCACTTTCCAGCACTGAAGGAACTGATGAGACCGAGCGAGCCAAGCGACATCCCACAACAAGGACTTTTCTGGACTTGCCATCTCTTTGAACAGCAAGAGGTTTCATTGTTTAATACTGTTCAATTTCTGTTAAATAAACAGGTTTATTTCCCCACTTTTCTCCAAGGAAATCTTTTCCCAAACCAGTTGGGGGAGGAGCCGCTTGAATTTGATTCCTGGAGAGACCCTATGCAGAGGTTTTCTACCAAATTTGCCCTAAACTAGGACACACACAAATACAAGATTTGAAGGCCACTTCAAGGCATAATGATTATCATGATTCTGGATGCCATAAAACCATTTCAGACTGGGCTGACAGAGGATGCAGCACAGTACAGGATGTGGTGGCAATTTGGCACAGCTGATAGTTTCCTGGGGAATAGAGAGTGTTGTGAGCTTTCCCCTTTATTCACATATCTAGAAGAGTGCAATGAACAGGCAGTTCAAAATAACTGTCCTGTATAACCCATACAGAAAAATTCACTGCTTACTCCTGTGAATGTGTCTAAGCATGAAATTAAAAATGGACAAGAAAAAAATAGAGTTAATTTCTGTTTCTGAAGGGTTCCTTTTCTTTTTGTGCTGTTTTACTTATCTTTCTGTTGAGGCAAAATAGTGAATTCTATGAGTTGATGCTTTTAACTGCTTTCCACTCACCCCCCTCCAGTGAGGCCATGATTTTCCATCCAGGAGGGCTTTGCCTCTTTATTGCTTGCTCTAATATGAGCAGCAGCCCATGGAAAGCACTACAGTGAACCATATAACATCATTACTATTAATGGGCTTAGAAAGCACAGTCCATGAAAATATACTAGTTCAAGCCTGAAAAAAAAAAAAAGGAGAGGTTTTACCTCATCTCATTCAAATGATGAATGAAAATGGTAAACCATTTCTACAAGACGTATGAACACTCTGAACTGAGAAAGGATGTTCAGGCAGAGTGCATGTGTGAAATCTGTGGTTGTGAAAGATGACTGTAGTGTCTTTCTGTATCAGTATTAATGATGCTTGTAATGCATTCCTGAATATACACATTTGCTTACAGATATAATCAGATTTGAAGGCATGTCATGCCTTGTAGCTTTTTTCTTTAACTAATAGATTAGTGAAAGAAGCTGCCATAGTTCAGCTTTGTAACTTCATTAAAATAAGTTGAAAAAGTTTGGTTATCATTTGAGAAATGTTCCTGTCTACAGCAAATCCTCTGAACCATGTAAATTTTTATCTAGAGATGAGATGAAGTACTTGAGAGTAATTTGGGCAGCTGCCGAACTGTTACCTACTAGTTTGCAGACAGAACTTTCACCTCTTCCTTTCTCTCTACTTCAGTAAATTTGGCTAGAAAAAATGTTAGCACAGTGAGGGGAGGCTTGGCTTCACTAAAATATTTTATTTATCTTTTAACATGCTTTTGCACTATAATCACAACCACTGAAATACTTATATGGTATGCCATGGAACTGCTGAGATGGTAAAATAGTATCACAGAGTATCCAATATTACTTTTAACTGATTGAACTGGTGATTAACTGATCTATGTGAGCCATACTTTAGTGTTCTCTTGGTAAACCAGTCCAGAGTGACTTTTTTGATTGCAGACCTTTTTGCTAGCAGAATATTATGAAAAGTTGGCAGCTTGGGAAGCAAACACAAGAGATTAGATGAAAAATTTCCCAGTCCATGTCCTACTGACATTCCCCGACCCTGACTCAAAAGAACAATTGCAGTTACCTGACCCAAAAGAAGAATTGCAGTTACAAATGCACAGGAAGCTGAGAGCAAATTCAGTAGTTCCTCACCAGGAAAAGAAGGGCTTCAGGCAGTTAAATTTGTATAGTGATCATTAAATTCGCAATGCTCTCAACTCTGAGCCTCAAGGTCTCTGTCTAATAATGATGTAACTTCTTGTGTAGCAGGTACTGGAGTACTGTTTCTTAGGCATACAATTTTATAACATTTACCTTTTAACATACTGTCCTTTCATTGGATACTGTCTGGCAAAGATGTTATACATGCAAATATTCATATTGAATTGACCAGTTGCCTTGGTTTGAAAAGACAGGTGATTGCTTAAGGAAGCCAAAAACCTTCCTTGAAATGGAAAAAAAAAAATGTAAGCCAGCCCTCCAGCCTTCTGAATTATTATAATCTTGAAATCAAGGGGCTCTCAGACAAAGATATGGGAATAGGAACAACAGTT
Organism: Anthoscopus minutus; assembly: GCA_013399455.1. Lineage (NCBI taxonomy): Eukaryota > Metazoa > Chordata > Aves > Passeriformes > Paridae > Anthoscopus > Anthoscopus minutus. The sequence goes on along the minus strand of VWYI01030026.1, from coordinate 17,995 downwards.
CTTTACTAAGGAAATTAAAATAAAAATGGAGTAATACAAAAAAAAGAAAACCAACAAAAAACAACCCACTGACAGAGTCAGAGTATAAGTTGGCACCCTGTTGGTCGGGTGTTGGTAGCAGTCCCATTAAATGGTGGCTGCAGTCCTCCTGGAGTGACAGACATGGTTCTGTTGAAGCAATGATCCTGTAGAAGGGCGTAGCTTTCCTCCAAAGATACAGTGGTGGTGTAGATGCGTCTGGTCTCCCTCCTCTAGGAATCTAGTCGAGGACGGCTGACTGCAGTGTTCCAAGTCTTGATTATATCTAGGTAGAAATGCTTGGCTCCTCCCCCTGGGTTGCAGCAAAGATTCTTCCAAGAATAAAACTATATTGTGACCGCACAGGTGGAGCTCCTGCATATGATGGGATTCTTCACAAGGGCACTATTTCAAAATTTTATATAACACAAAATACCACTTTGCTGAAAAAAATAGTATGTGTAGTCAATACTGACTGTCTACATAACAAGAAAAGCTTGAAATATTTCATGATGACCAGGAATGAACAGTGGAAACAAACGCTAGGTCTCTAAGCAGAATCTGATGTACCCAAAGGTAAAATGCAGACCAAGCATAGTCCATTAATTTCCCCACCAAACTGGGACCAAATCTCTCGCAAAATTAATTCATTTAGCAGAAAATGTTACCCAGACAATAGAAATAGCTCCAAACTATTAAGAATAAATACCTGAAAAATTAATAGTCATAAGTAAAAAGTTACTATACAGAGCATACAATAGAGGAAAAAATGATTATGAAATGTCAAGTGAAATAGATAACAACTAAGAGCTCACTGTTTAGGAAGAATTAATTCCAATAAATCTCTTGGCTATGTCATTCAAATATTTCCTGTTAACTTCTTACAATACATATAGACAAAAAAACATTAAACATACATGAAAGTAACTTTAAAATTAGAGAATTAAATGAGAACTTTTATGCAACAGAATATTTTAGTCAGCTATATCAGATTTACCATGCTTTATTGCCATCTTGTATGAATGCTAGGGTTAGAAAAATAAAAGACAGTCTAGTCTAAATGATATAATTGGAAATTCTTTTATCACAATCTGTCATTTTTGGTCATGCAAGTTTATAAATCCATCTAGCCTTAACTTAAAAATGTAAATTGATGGCAAAGTCACAATATTCCATTGATTTTTTTTCCTTAGTTAACTATAAAAATGTGTTTCTGATTCATTTTTAAGTCCTAGCTAAACAGATGAAAGGCCCCTCTAAAATTTTTTGTCTGTTTCTTGTATCTGTGTTTACAGACCTTGATCAGTACTTACATTAACCTTTCATGGATTTGATAAGATAAATAGATTTATCTCCTTGTATCTCTCATTTTGTGATGGCAATGTTTAAATACAAAATGTAAATGACAGCTAAAATAATATTGATTAGAGTCATCCTCAAAACTTTTTTGCCAGACACTGCTAAGAACATTAGTTCTGTAAGTCATGAGGAAAAGCTCATAGAGTTCTTCGTTCTTTGATCAACTTCTAATGTTGTTTTTTCCATGACACATATATGCATCCTCATCGGAAAATTTGCAGATGATCCCTAGCTTAGTAGTGCAGCTGACACCCCTGAAGGATGGGGATGTCATCCACAGGGACCTGAACAGGCTCAAGAAGTGGGCACATTGGGACCTATGAGGTTCAACAAGGCCAAGTGCCAGGTGCTGCCCCTTGGTCAGGGCAAATCCTGCTATCAGCACAGACTGAACAATGAAGAGGTTGAGAACAACCTTGCTTCAGAATACTGGTGAATGAGAGGCTGGACATGACCCAGCCATGTGCATCCCAGAAAGCCAAATGTGTCCTGGGCTGCATCCGAAGCAGCATGACCAGCAGGATGAGGGAGGGGATTCTGCATCTCTGCTCTGGTAAGACCCTACCTGAAATGCTTGCATCCAGCTCTGGGACCCCAGAACAAGATGAACATGGGACTGTTGGAGCAAGTCCAGAGGAGACCACCAAGATGAAAACTGTGAGGGAGTAGATTTAGATAAGATATTATAAAAAAATTCTAAGGTAGTAGGGCACAAACTGTTTGTCCAAAGCAGACATGGATGCTCCATCCTGGAAGCGTTCAGTAGCAGGCTGGTTGGGGCTCCAATCAATTTGGTCCAGTGAAAGTTGTCTCTGTCCATGGCAGGGAAATTGGAACTGGATGATCATTAAGGTCCCTTCCAACCCAAACCATTCTATGATTCCTCTGAATCCTCTGAATATTTTTACCAAAATCCAGATGGCACATGGAATGAATGTATTCTGTTACTGGGGTTTTTCAGTAAAGTATTTATTCTACTTTTTGTAATTATCCAAGCAAACAGAAGATGCTTAGCCACTTCAGTCTCTTGTTTGTGTCTCCATCCACTTGTCCTCATCTCCAGTAAAAGACAAAAGAAATAGCTAAAAGTTCTTATCTATTGTATACAAATCATCTCATCATTGAGATTTCTTCCTGTTTATTATTCAGCTCTATAAAAAAGTCAAACAATTTTCCTTTAGAGACATTTATTTTTTGGAATAGTGGCTTGCAGCTGGTTAGCATCAACATGAGAGCAGATGAGTAGGGCAGCTCCAGGCCGAAGCCTGAATTTTATCTTAGTTTTTCATCCCAACTCTCTTGTTATTCCTCTGTTTGTCCTGTTATGGATCCTTGCGGAGGCAGATAAGCTTGCCAAGCCTTTGCCCTGGAGGGATGTCCCTTGAATGGGCTGTGATAGCTTATCTCAATCCTCCCCTGCAGAGATGCCCCTTAGATGGGGTTATCCTCCCATATCATGGTGAGGGTTCCAGCTACCCCACCATGCCTTGGTGCCCCATGTAGATTCTTTGTAACCCATTGTTTTTTCCCTATGTACCACCCTTGTTTTCCCCCATAAAAACCTCAGCTTCTGCCCAATTCACCAGGGAGCTGCCACCCCTGGCAGCCCTTCACCTTGCTCCTGGACAATAAAGGCTGCCCCTGTGGAAATAGCCACAACACTCCTGTCTCTCTGTCTCTGAGTTGGCCTGGGAGAACCTAGAAAGCTGAGCTGAAATCACTGAACTGACTACTTGCAGTCACAGGCTGCACCTTGAGGTTCCTAGTGGCCAGAGGACTACTTAAGACCCCTAGAAAGCTGTCTCTTGGGAGACTCTCTCTGGCAAGGTCGTGGCATTGCGGGTCGGACCAGTGGATTCTCCTCTGGCAACCACAAGTGGTGCACCAAATCTCCGTGGACCCCTCAGCTGGAAGCTGTGGAGGAGAGCATCATCCCACACAGCATCAGGATTGAAATTGCCATCGCTTCATCAGTCCTCTGAAGAGACTCCCCTGTGTTTTAGTAGACCCTTTTTACCACTTCACGGATTTTCAAAGGATCAAATCTCTTTTTAGGCTGTCCTCTAAGTTTACTGGACAGCAGAATATGATTAAATGTCTTTTTCTTGACTAGTATGAGGGTGTAGTGGGTTGACATTGATTGTCTGCTAAACCCCCACCCAGCAACTCTCTCAATTCTTCTTGTCAATAGGACATATGGGGAAATAAGATGGAAATTCTCAAAGAGTGAGATAAGGACAGGGAGATTGCTGACAGTAAATACACTGACAAAATGGACCCAATATGGGGAAAATTAGTTTCATTTCTTCTCAGTTAAAAAGAATTAGATTGTGAGGAAAAAAAGAAAAAAGCCATCTTCCCTCAATTCCCCCTTGTTTCCAGGCTCACCGTCAGTCCTTCATTCCCAATAATCTTCTCCTTCATTGAGGAGCACAAAGCAATGGGAACGAGACTCAGGTCAGCCCATAATAGCTCCCCTTTGCCAATCCTTCCTCCATACTTCTGGCTCCAGCCTGAGGCCTTCCCAGGACCCGCAGGGAAGGCCCGGCCCCGCCGGGGTCTCTCCAGGCCGCAGGACCATCCCTGCCGGGTCTCTGCTCGCCCCCGTCCCTGCTCCCGCTGTCCCCTCGGGGCTCGCAGGGCTGTTTCGGGCTCGGTTCCCCTGGCTCAGCCCTGGCTGCCGGGCAGCGTTTTGCCCTTCCTTGCCCAGGCTTTCCTCAGTGTTCTCGCCTGCTCACCCGAGGCTGAGGGGCTCCCCCGTGCCCTGCGCTGAGGCCGCTGCAGCCGCTGGCAGCGCCTGGGGTCAGGCGGGGCAGCCCCGGCACAGCCACAGCGCTGCCGGTGCTGCTGGCAGCACTTGGGCAGGGAATATGCAGTTGAGAGGCATGAAATCTGGAAGATTCCACCAGATATTGCTTCTTCCTCAGCTCCGTGCTGTGTTACTTCCCCACTGTACAGCACACAGGTGGGGATTGGAAAGCAAAAAGAGGTGTATTTTAGAAAGCAACGATTTGTTGATGCATTTGACAGTTTGCCCTGGATGAGTCTTAATTCAAAGTAGAATAAAAATAAACTTAATATACAGTGAGTTGTGTTGTTAACAGTTAATATTTATACACTAGTGATAGTTTTTGGTCAAGGTGTCTATCTTACCTTGATTGTACACTTTTAATCTCCTGGGTCTCTGTAAAGGAGTTGAAAACAGGATATACAATCCTACAGCTTGATGTTGTTGTTATTTATACTGATAAAATATTCAAATTTCCTGAAGACAAAATTAAATAAAAGGACCTTAGGGAGGAAGCAGACAGAATATCAGGTCATGGAAGCCTTGAGTCTGAATTTGCTTCACAGAGACTCATGGTATTGCTCCCATGTGTAATCAGCCACCTACTGCCAAGGCTCCTGAGAGTCAAAGAGGGTGCTGGTAAGTCCAAGGTTAAATTATCCTTGATTCTTTGGCTAATTAATTTTCCAAGGAAAATTTTGTAAAGTATGAAAATTAAAGAATGGAAATTTTGCACTGGTAAAAGCACATACTTTGAGGAAGCTTTTTTAACAAGACTGAAGATTGAATGAAGACTAAGGGTATATGATTTAGTGATGAATGTTTTTTGGGTAGGTGTATATAACACTTAAATATGTAGTACCAAACAGAGATATATGCATAAATGTCTGTGAGATAATTCTGCTGTCCTATAAAAAAAGAAACCATTCTGGAACGCACTTTTGGCACAACTAAGACTGATCAAGTTAACTGGATCCACAGGCTTATTTCTACATAACGTACTTTTGCAAGTGATGTATGTGATGATACTTGCTAAAAAGCTGTTAAAGTGGTTTATAATTTGAGGCTGGAACTCTATGACTTGTCCTAGAAATGTCACCATTTATTTTTAATAAGTACACTTGCTGCTTTTTTTAATCCTTGCTATTTTGGAAGTTAGGTAATTTTTCAATTGAGGCAAACCTGTGAAGCCCCTGGCTTTGTCTAGAGAGGACAGGTGTGCTGCATTTTGCAGCATAATATGAACACACAGTATATTAAAAACTTAAAATTCACTTTCACAGTTGAATTTTACACTGGGCCATCTCACCTCTATAATAAATATCTTCATAAGAGTTCCCAGAAAACAGTTAGAATACATGGAAAACCATTCTACTTTTAACAAAATTGTATATTATTGTGGATAGTTAACTTAGGAAGGCTACTGCACAGAATGCTCACATTAACAGCATATAGGATTTTTATACTCTCATTGCCATTGTTAATGTTGCATTGCATATTGATTGTCATACACTACTATTCTTGGGTGATGTGTAGTGAGAAATGTTTGTCAAATTTTGTGAATGAATCCTTAACAGAATAAAAAGTAACCTTAAGACATTCGATTACAAATTTGGAAGAGTATAAAGAGAAAAGTTGCATATTTCTCAGTAATTTCTTTGAATATAATATTTCCTTAACTCTCATCACTCACCCATCCCTGCTTCACTGACATTACTTGACTCTTTCTAGTAAACCAAAACATTTTAAAGATACTGTGTTTCAGTTCAAGGCATGAAAAAAATAATTCTTGCATATTTCACTTCCAACTGGAAAAATATAAGGTTAAACATATGCACCAGTTTACAGTGCCAGTCTATCTATACCCTGATAAAGAGAAAGGACCAGTAATTGGTCTCTGATTATAGAGTTGAGTAGCCCAGACTGGATCACATCCATGCTGCCTGGGGCTTGCAGTCCGTAGAAGAGACTGGCCGTGTGCACATTGCACAACACAAGCGTGTCAGGAAGGAGATTCTCCTGTGGCTCTGAAACTGGTACATATGTGTGACTTAATTGTGTCCGAATAAAAATGAGACTTGTGTTACTGCCCATCACAGTGCTTTCTGCAAAACACATTGGTGGTGTGCTATAAACATCAGATGTGGCATGAAGACATGCAGAAGGTTTGAATGCATAAACGAGGCAGAGCTGGAGGACTGTACAGTGTGAAAAGAGTAAAATCTTACATAGTCTCAATAATTCTGCTTATTTAATCATGCCCTGTTATATACAATCTCTGCTGGTGAGATTCAGAGCAGAGCTAGGAAGCAAGCTGTTAATTAAGAAACATTCAGGAGCCCTATGCCTGGATTCATTCTTTGGTCTTCTAGAAGTGTGCATATGTACAGGCAACCTCTAAACTGGCTTCCGTTACCTTGTGAATCTCTGAAAACTTTTTTGGATTAAATTCAATATTGTTTTGCATGCTTTTTCTCCATTGGTCAGCTCAGCCTTTTTGAGTTCCTGGAATTTAAAATCGGAGGCTACTTTTTCTATTTCTTTTTTTAGTTTTCTATTTCTGTTTTCTTTTGCTAATGAATAAGTGGAAGGCTGAAGTCTTGCACCTTAATTATCACTTGTGAAATGAGCTTTGCAAGAAATATCTGTCATGACTGCCTGTTTCCTGATTATGTCTGTGTACACTGTCTTATAGCTATAAATACTTTTCATATTTTGATTGTCATAGGGTTTTTTGGAGGTTTTGTTTGTGTTTGTTTGGGGGGTTGAATTTATTTTTATGGGAGGGACTTAAACTAGCCCTTTTTAAAATCCTGTGGTTATTTTGTGAAATACAGCAATGTACAGGATTGACAGCAATGTGCTTAAAATCATAAATTTTGCAAAACATTTGAGCTTCTTACAAACTAATTATGAACCACTGTCTCTCAGCCCTCTCCTATGTTCCAGCAGTGCTATTTTCTGACAGTAACTGTAAGTATTAAAAATTAATATTTTCCAATAACTATTTGATCCAAGAATCCGAAACTGTGACTACCACTGCAGGCTGTGTGTATCAGAAATTTCTCATCTTCCCTGATCTCTCTCTATAAGCCATCAGATACAGTGAATGAAATGTAGTTCTTGGTATAACAAGTTCGCTAATGCATCTGCTTCTACAACCTTTGCTTTAAAGTTTTAGAAAGGGCTAGTGAACCCACCTTGACTAAAGTGGTATGTATGTGAGAGAGTTTTTCATCCATAATTTTTCAGTGCATTGGGAGCTCTATAAGTAATTCCACTTTTGACATTAAAAGGGATGTTGATCAGTCCCATAGTTTCTTCCCTTTTTCTTTTTTTATCCTTTTTAATCAATCAAATTTGGCATTAAAATTTTTATTGCCAGAATTTTTTCAATGCCTCTGTGACAGTACAATTGAATTCTGTCACCTGAATTTTATATTCTGCTGTCAGCTTCCTTGTGCTGGTAAAGACATCCTGGAATCAATCTAGCATTTCTCTGCCTTTCTACCTTTCTGAACATGAATTGTTCAGAATTAGATTTAGTATTTGGCATGTTTTTGATGCACAGTAACCAATCCATCTCCTGCAAAAACTACATATGTCAACATTTTAGGTTTTAGCTTCACCTTTGCATGCCTCACATATCCTGCAGTACAAAGGGTGCCCATCAGGTGAGCCAAACCTTTCCTGTGTATTTTGGGGAAAATACTACTGTGGAACTTCAGCTGTCATATTGACCTGAAGTTGCAGGAGCAAGGAGCCTCTGAACAACGAATCAATATGATTTTGCAGAGGCTGTTTATTGTTTACATTATGCACTTATTTATAGACCCTAAAACTACTGTTCACATGATCATGCACTATTTGATTGGTGTTTCTACTTTGTCCACAAGCTGTTCACGTGTCCCTCAGGCCTTCTAATTGGTCGAGATGCAGGTGTTCAGATGCCCACTGTTATCTGCTTCTTGTGGTCTTGTTTTCTCTGTTTCTCAGCTTCTTCTTTCTTACTTCAGAACAGTTGATGTCTCAGCAGCCTTGATGAATACAAAGGGTCTGATATGACAGCTTGGCTGGTGCACACTATGGCCTAAGTTGTTCAGATGCATTACTACATGCAGTAAGTGGTTTACAATTACCCAGAGTTCAGTTCTGTTGAATATATTAAGAATGTACCTCTCTCTTGAAGATTTCTCACGAGATATTTCTGATAGTACCCTATATGGAGTTGTATGTATGTATGTATGTATATATGACTATGTATGAAAAGTTTCACTTTTAAGTCTTTCAGTGCATTTCCATGTGCTGTTACAAAATTGTTTTAACCTTTGCAAACCATGGCCCTATTTCCATTGTGAAACACTGCTCAGGACTGCTAAATTCCATATTAAAAGTATTTTTGTCCCTGAAAACATTGTTTGCATTATGAAGACTATGGAAAAAATAATGATATTTCTTTGCCTCTCTATATTATTGTGTATCTTTGTTATTTCTCTCTGATTGCAATTGATATTTTTTTGTCTTTCTACCAAACTTATAATACGACACAACACTATTCTGCAGAATGTAAAATTCTAATTTCTTTATTAAAATCAATGGCAGTTGTTTTCTGAGTCTGGTGATCACAGCTAGGACCTGAATATAAATTAGGACTTCAGAAGCCATCTATGATTAGTTAAGCCGTCTGTGATTAGTTAATCCAAGTGCTGATATAAATAACTGTGAGGTTTTTCCCCATTTCACAATCATATTGAAAATAGTAGGTATCAAATGCATTTTATGCTTTACATCTCCATAGGACAGCCTGAAAATTGTGTCAAAATTTTTAACTTGACTTTCACTACTTTTTTCAGGAAGAGGAAGGAGAGAATAAGGTACTGTGTTTCCAAACAAGGCAGACTGACAGTTTTCTTAGAAAAGATGGGGGGAAAAAAAGTTCAAAAAGTTGAAATTAAAAAAAAAAAGAAAGTTTTTGCTTGAAACATTCAATTGTAGTGTGTTAAATTTGTGCCAGAAAACCAACTTTTTCTCTGGTGATGGTTTCTCACTTTGCATTTTAGGGGATCCAGATATCTACATGAACAGATTTTATACTTGTTTAAATCATTCTTGTGTCTGTTGGGTTTCTGTTGGGTTTCTTGAGAGCTCCAGTTGTAACTGAGTGTTCCTCTCTGATTTTATTACCTATGTTTTTCACCTTTTTGCTTCATGAAGCACTCTTTTTGCACAGGATCTTCTGCAAGTAGATGGTTTTTAATAGAGAGTTCATATTTGAGCTCATAAGGATGATAAGCCTCTCTCTCAAACCCAGGAAACTTTGAAGAAACAGAAATGACTATATACCTCATAGCTTAATTACAAACCAATCAATTAAAAGCTTAATAATCAAAATTACTCTAAGTTTTCCATTACTTGCCTTTTACCCTGTTGCATACAGTATACATATGACAGCCTTGGATGGCTCAAAGGAAACTGCTAGTATGATTCAGTGTAGACAGAATGAAGTTTAAAAACATACAGTTGCAGCCTTTTGATGTGGGTGTTTCAGTGAAAGGTTTTCGTAGTAAGCTCTTGCTGAGAGCTAGCATGGTCCCACAAAAAACAGTAACTGCAAGAAGTTTTCTCATGAATCAGCCATTTTGTTAAAAGAGTGCTTTATCAGAGTGGTGTTGACAAGATCCATTTCAGGTGAGTGAGAATACTGGGCTGCTTTTACTGATTGATCAATGGTCTATCATGATACAATAAATCTATGAGCAACAATATGGCAATGACTGACCCTACAGTTTGTGTATGAAAATACATAACTTGTAGTCTACATTGTTAGTAGCATACAGCACAACACCAGGTGGGTCAGCAATCCTTTCTTAGCATTTATCTGGAAATATGGCTGGATGGAACATATTGTGATAGGAGAGAACAGGGAAAAATGAAGTATGAATTTCACAAACAGGATCATAAGCTGTCAGGCAATGTTAGGAGTGTGTAATATTAATATATGCATGTCTCATGGGGAAATGATAAATGAGACAGCCTTTTGACAAATTGCACAAGCATGTAATAAATAAGTTTACCACATATCTCTGCAATTTATGAGATGCCTTTTGCTATTACCTGCCTAATAATCCATCTCTCAGGGATTTATTTTAACAATCCAGATTTCCTCAGCATCTTGAAACACCTTGCTTCTTTTAAGTTCAACCTGTCAAAAAACACTTTTCCCCTGTTCTCCCTACAATGAGCTAGCCTGGGCTGTAGAACATTAATAGCTTTGATATACATGACAATATCCTCACAATTCTAACATACATTAATTCTAAAAATGGATGTTTCCTGCACTTCACAGTGGACCATGTAACTCTTTATTCTCTTAAAATCTGTTGCATATATTCTTTGAAACTATTTTACTTTTCTTTGTGTTTTTGCTTCCTATTGCAGTTAGCCATGTACTGCTCCAGCCATATTTTTGTGGATTTAAAATAAATACAATATTCCACTTCTTAAGGAATATGGACAAATAGCTTTGCCTGCTAAATAAATCTTCCTGAATTTATTAACACCTCTTCATATCCCAATTAGTCTGAAACACCAACTGTTTCTAATAATAAATATACTTCCATCTCTCACCCTTGCTTCTTTCCACTGAGGAATTGCTTCTGGAAAAGCTCAAAGCCACAAGCCTGTGTGGATTACTGACTTTGATTTTGTTACCTCATAGTCATTACAAGTGAATATCATCTAACCGGTAAGGACATACTTGAACAGGAGATGATTATAAATGTTTAGGCAAATTATAATTTTCATGTCATTTGTAAGCAATGTGAATTTGTGGGCATGGTTTATTTGTAACAAAAGTGTAAGTCAAGGTGGCATTTTGGGGTGTGTTATAAGCATTTATGAAATGTCTCAAAGTGTGGTTTGTTTGGTTTTTTTCCATTTTGAGTTTCCCCATTTTATCTACTTTGAAGATTCCTAGGAAGTCTGTCATAGTGCCCTTACTGGATGCACAACAGTTCTCTACTGTTCGCTTGTTGTCTGCTTGGGTTTTTTCATAAATAATATTGTGAAAATTGAATTAATTTTGGAAATTTCCAATATATGTTTCAGTGTCATATTTTAAAAACTAATAGCTCCAATTTATTGATCAGCTCCACTGCCTCGAACAAATTTTATTTTCTTCAGATTTGATGCTGTGAAAATATTTTAAATCTTATATGGTTATGCTCACTTGGGATGAAATGAAGCTCCAAAAATTGATAGAAGTTCTTGTGTCTATGAAAGAGATAAATTTTCATTATTAACTTATTTCCCCAAAAATGGTTAAAAAACACAATGGTACTTCAAGGTTCCTATGGTTTTGGACATTATTTTCTTAATTTTCTAAGAGGGAGATATACAGACAAATTTATTTGAAGTCACAAGTGGTTTTTGTCTGCTTTTCTACCCTGTATAGTTGGATTAGTGGAATTCTACTATTTTGATTTTATGCAAAAAATTTCTTAAAGGAGAAATTGAATAAATGCACATGAACAAAAATAAGTTTGAATAATACTGCTTATATTAGTTTGTCTCATTCTTTTAGACTCTTGAAATCAATCCAAATTCATACTGATTTCCTCCACCTATATATTAAAGAATTAGTTTTTATATTTTGTCACATTTTTCTATCTGAGCCAATGTAGTAATGATAAGATTTTTTTGGGGCAACTTGCCATCTCCTGACAACATGATTGACAAATTAAAGTATTTTTTAATTTACTGAATTTGCTGTCTTAGTAACCATTTCTACTTTACTTTATGGGCAGACATGCGTCATCCTTCAGGATAACCAACAGTAACTACCCAGAAATTTGTGTGCCTGTATGTTTTATGTTCATAAAGATCAGAAACTGCAATAATGTGCAGAAGGTGAATACTTCTAAGTTACTTATCCTGAAATATTTCACTCAAGCAGTCTTTAAGTCTTGAAGCTCAGCATGTGTTTGATGTTTGTTATAAGTACTGTGTGTTAATTCTTGATGAAGGATATGCTGTGTCCAGATGATGGACCATCACTACAATATGGAGGTCACTCTAACTCCTCTTTGGCAGGGTTTGCAGTATATAGGCATTCAGCCAGCACAGTGTTAAAAGGTCATAAAATGAGAATTAATTAGGTTTATCCAAGAGTGTACTATTCCAAATGTCAAGCTAAAGCTTGGCAAGATTCTTGACTCCCATTTGGCTAGGCCACTGTACTGTAGGCATATTTTACTCATATTTTACCAAAATACCTCCTTCTGCCGAGATAGGAACTAAACAAAACAAGATATTTGAACTATCTCATTCAAAGGGGTTTTTTTGGTTGCTTACATGATTTTGGCACTTTTTATATGTAATGTCTAGGGTCAGTATTCCAGACATAGCTACCTTCAGTGAGAGGTGGGCTCCAACGAGCTTTTTGAATTCTCTTTGTAGAGCTTCAAAGTCTGCAGTGTTCATAATTCATAAGATGTAGCTTTTGCAATAATATTCCCTTTTTAAAGGCTTGTGAACATTCATAGAGGTGTGTGCTGCATATGGTATGCAGACCTGGCCCCTTTGTGAACTCTGGGATTGCTGTCTCCTACCTCATACATGAACTTTCTACTTTGAAATCTCAAGAGAAGAGATTAATTTCATTGAAATATACTGCAGAAACCATCTAAGTTCTCAGAAAGGGAACAGAGTTACACTTCTGTGCCTCTGGTTTAGCTTAGCCAAACACCACGTGAGCCTTTCAGGGAGTTTTAGTGTGGAGAGGGTCAGAAAACCAAACCTAATTCTCATGTGTCCTAGGCTGTAGCAACTGTTATATCATCCTCATCCTCTGACTTGTCAGTTGTAGATAATAAAAGCTTTCCATATCCCAGAGTACAGCTTGGGTTTTGGTCTGTTTCTTAAGATTTTGGTTTATATGTTGGAGGAGAGTTTAAACAGTATGAAGCAAGATCTTGAAAATAACTTATTATAGATTTCCATTAGTGCTACCAGTGTGAGGGAGGAAAGTAATGTATTTTCCATACTGTGCCATATATCAGTAAGCACAGTGGCTCAAAGCAATTTTGTGCTCTTCTCATATCCCAGCTGTCCTCATATGGATTTTTTTCTTCTGCTAGCAGGATGGAACCCCTAAACACGACCTTGATGCTTTGTCTTGATGAGTACTATTTATTGACTGCATATATATTTGTTCTTATAACACAGGAGTAAATACAAAATTATGTCCTACAAAGCAATCCTTATACTTGTTAGTTTCTTTCAATATCCCATGAGCAGAAGTTTAAACTTTATGATTAAGAACATTTTATTATTGATCAAGAACCTAAACAGATCAAGTCTAAACAGACTGAGCCTTCACCATAGAACTTGATTCTAAGGACACTGAACACTAGTAAACAGAATTTTCCTGCACACTCAGAGATCATTAGCAAAGCTAAAAAGAGAAAGAGCATCACAGCTGATTTTGTAATAAGTATAATAATTTGTGTGGAGAAGAAAACATGAAGGGTATTTTTATTCAGACCAATCAAATTTTAGTATCTGTATCAATCAGTAAAATAGTATTTTCAAAATAATATTTTATAAGCATTTCAAAATATTTCAGAGGTATCAGAATCTGTTGCTTTGTGTTTATGTCAGGAAAGATGACACCAGGTTCTTCTGGGATTTTCACAAGGCTTCAGAAATCAATATTTTTTCATGTGCTTTTATTAGTTTTTGTGTTATCTGCAGATACCGGAAGGGGCATGACTTTGGGAATGAAATATGTTTACATTGTTTAGCTGCTCTAAACATGAAGTACATTGAGAGAAAAACAAAGCAGTTCCTTCTTGGTTTATACTCTTCTCTCTAAACCACCATTGTTTAAAGTGGCACACAGAGAGGACCCTTCTTATTTTTGTTATTTCTATTGAGATGGCCAAGTTTCATCAATTACAGCAGACTAGTGATGTGGGGAAAAAAGAAGGAAAATTACTTTAATTAAGATAATTTCCATTTCTATATTTCACAGCCATAAAGTACCAAACAAAAGATCTTTGAGCACTTTGATTCACATAGATTGTGTATCTATGTTCATAACAGATTTTATTCTTGCAGTTTAATATAAAAAAGTAATGCACCTGATTCACTTAAGATGTGAACATCTGTAGTCTATAACTCATGTATTTTTTTCTGATTTGGACACTGGAGCATTTGCATATGCAAATTTGCATATCTTGTTTATTTCTAAGCCTCTGAACTAATTTATATCCATTGAAGATCTGGATTTTTATGCAGATATATTTGAACAATATTTTTTCTTTGTTGCCATCTTTTGCATTTGTTCTATTATATGCCTTTAATTAAAAAAGTGATAAATGCCATTTACTTGAAAGAAAAATATACTTATTCATATTGTGAAGTGTGTCAGCATATGAAGGGATATTTCCTGATGTCTATCCATTGAGTTTTTAATATCCCCTTGGCTTTGTATTTCTTTTGGTCTGTATATTTTTAGTCAAATAGAAGATGATGTTAATACCATATTTTATGTGGTTTTACTTGTTTTGTTAGTAGTACTGTAAGAGATAGGGAATAATTCTGATGCATTCTGAAAGCAACTAAAGGTAATGAAGAGTTCTGGAAAATGCAAATCGGTGTATGAGTGCTTACCCTTTTAAATGCCATTTATATGCAATACACTTTGTTAAAATTGTGTTTATAATAATTTAAAGAAATCTCATTTTAATGCCAAGAAGCATGGAATCAGATTTAGTATGGATTTAAGCTACACTTCAGTTTTATGAGGAGGAAAATAATGCATATGTACATTAATACATATGTTTTTTGGGAGCAGGGGGAGTAGAGCAGTAGTTTGTTCAGTTCCAAAGATGAATCATGTGTTTAGCTCTATAAACCAGTAATTTTTCCTATCCAGTAACATGCATAGAAATATCATTTGTAGTAGAAAATGGAAAAAAATGATAGCTTGTGAAGGACCATATTGACATCTCTTTTCTTCTGTTAGTAAAGTGGCTCTTTGTAGATGAAATTAGTGTGGTATTGGGGGGTATCTTTGATATAAGGAGATATATCCCCTGTAACACCCTTTAAAATCTACTCATAGGGTAGAGTAGTAGTGGCTCAGTCACTGTCACTCCAAACAAAGATGACATTAACTGTTACTGTGAGATAAAATGATCATGAGGCATTGGTCTTTGCTGGGTATTGGCATATCCATTTGAATCTCTCAAACAGGAACAAGGAGTTCCATAAGGTTCCCTGTGAAAGAGCTCATTATTTATCTCATTCTCCCATAATAAAGAAATAACCAAAAAAGCACTGTGGTAGTTCTGTACAAATAAATGTCATTAAGAATAGTTTAGATGAAGAGGTAAATGAATTTAAATAGAATATTTGTATTGTGAAAATATAAGTTAATTGGAAGAAGAAAGTGTATGACAAGTTTTGCTGAAATGTTTCCCTGGCTGGTGATGGAGAAAATATCTCCTTGAGAACTGTAGCAACCCTTTTGCATGTTTCTCTAGACAACAAAAATATCACCTCTTCTCTCATAAGAGAGAAGTACATTCGTTACTTTTTATTGAAAAATTTAATTTAAAGATTACAGTTGTAGGTAACATGGAAATTTGATATAGAATCTCTTAAGTAGCTGTAAGGGATATACTAGTTCTGTTCTGAAAAAAATTAATTTGGAAATGCCTTCTGTGTATAAGTGTGATCGATCAACAGAAGTACAGGGTTACTGTTACTTTCCATACCCACCAGAATTCTTTACAGATTATCTGATCTCTCAGCATCATCTTGTATTAAGCTCTAAGTGAAATCTTAGTGTGTTGCCATCAAAGTTTAGCGTTTAAGGGTGGAGATACCACCACACTGAACAACCTTTCTGAAGACAGTGGTAAGATCCTTCCTTTATTCTTATCTTGACTGAAGAAAGCCATCTCTCACCACCTTGCCTCATGTCCTCAAGTTCCCCTTTACCACACTGCTAGCCCTCTGTTGTAGTCACTCCAATTTTTCAATTTTTTTCTAATACCTTGGAGTACAAAATGATGTAAAATTCCAGACATGGTCCAGTGGCCCCAGAAAAAGGGGAACTGGTGGCAATGCTTGTGCTGATACTGCCCAATATGCTGTTGTTTAATCCTTGCAAGATACTATTTGATGCCTGCAAATTTCTAAAAGTATAGGTCTCAACTCCAAATTTCTTAAACCAAAGTAGTACATTGTGCTCGTCTTTGTGTAGGTAAATGAGCCATACTTAAGGATAGAACAGTTCTTCTTGCTTTATTGTTATCTGGCCCATAAAGATGATGCCTTTTGATCAACTGCTGTCAAAATGTTGTACCAGAGTAAGAATCACAGTGTTTCCTATTGTGTCTGCAAACAACTAGTATTTAAGATTGGAAGATTTCACATTTGCATGAAAAGAAGCAATGAAATTATACCTGCTCTGTCTCAGGATGGCAGGACACAAAGAAGCAGTGAGCTTTATTTTTGCATGGGTTGGTAGGAGAGAAGTAGAAAATAATCTTAGAATAACTATGAAATTGCTGAAATCCCTTGCATGAATGTAAGCCTATATATAAAATAGGACCTACTTAGGGACAACTACTATCACTTCAAAAGAAAAGCAAATACCTTTTCTCTGTGAGAATGTTTTGGGAGGTAGCTGATAATACCCTTCAGGTACAAATGGGTGCACATATTATTTTCTTTTGGCAACATTTTCATAATGCCAAAATATTTTTTACATATTGTATAACAAATTATAACAGATAATTTTTGATGTTTTGACAAGCTCAACATATTAGTCCATGACTGCAGAAGAGATCATAATGTGAAAAGAAAAAAAAAGTGTGATACTTCTAATAGTGGGTGGATTATAGTGTTAATTCTGAGACCAAGTTTTAGTACATGCTGTAAGAGAACACCCAAGAATCCTCCTAATTAATACAGGGAGAAATCATTCCAAATCTGTCATCAAAAGCTGGTATACATAGTCCTTTTGGTTAGTCTGTTTTTTAAGGATGCTTTGCTGATAGGGAGGAGGAATGAGAAAGCATAGAAATAATGTAAAAAAATCCCTACATGAGGAATAAATAATACAGAATATTAATGCATTGATTTCAATGAAAGGTTGTTTCTTTTTTTCTTTTCCTCTCAAAGTCTGCAAAAGAAATTACTAATTTTCTTTCAAGTTTCCAATAATCTTCCGCACACAAAGAGATACAGTTGTATTCTGCCTCAGACCTATTTGGGACATACACTGATGTCAGACATCACTCATTGTTTGCATTATTTGTGTAAGACATGCAGGTATTTTGCAGTAATATAGAACTAAGTGTGTTTGTTTTAAATATAACTAGTTTTTTTAAGCAGTATTATAATAGTAACTTTCTGTAGCAGGAGAGATATTGATTAATGTCTTTGTTGATTTGTATATTGAGCCATTGTTCTAGCTACCTTCATAATACAAAATTTATGGTATAATTAGTGACTTGGTAAACAGTCAGTAAATTTAATTTACTAAATTGAATTTAGTAAATAATTAGTGAATTTAAAGAAAAACCTGATAATCTGATGATTGGCAGACAACAAACAGCTGAGCTTGTGAGACCTTTGCTATATACCTAGTATTTTTATGGTTGTCAGTTAGTAAAAAAAAATTAAATGTTGCATCTGTTTTTGTAGCTCTGTTTTGCAGTTTTTATGGATTTTGTAAATACTATTGCCAGAAACCTGTTTGCTTTATGATTACTGTGAAGTAGAAAGATGTAGCGGTGCGACGCAAGATCCACG
>VWYI01029982.1:0-14798 GCA_013399455.1 Anthoscopus minutus | reverse complement strand
GCTCTGTTGGATTTGTACTGTGCCTGGTATTGCCAGGCTTTTCTGACTGCCTGTTTTCAGAAAGGATGTTGGGCTTTTATGTAGGCTCATTATTGCACCTTCTTGAACTGTCTGCTCTGCACTTAGTTTGGGTGCTTGAGTGCTTTTGTTTCTTAAAGCAAATATTAAAAGAGCCAAAATAAATTTTAAATCTTTTTGATAGTCTTTTACCAAATTTTTTCAGCCTTTACAGAAGTATAAACCTGCTCTGTGGCATGCAGCAGGGGTATCTTTCATAGCCTTCTCTTAGGAGAATTGTTAAAGAAAATAAATGGAGCAGTAAGTTGGAAATGATTGATCCTTTTTCCTTAAATGACAAATGGCAGTCTTGCTGTTTCCCATTTCTATGCCCTGTATTAATCTGCAAATGCCAAGGTATGGCCTAAACTTGTGTACCAGAACACCTTCTTTATAGTTTGTTCACTTTAAGAACTGGCCACTTTCACTGAGTCTTTTCCTTTTTCTTTGTGGTAGTTTTTTTTTTCCAGCCACACCCAGTTCCTATTTTCACAAATGTTTTTGTGAAATGCCTTTTCTGTCTGTCCATTTTTCTCAATTGCCTCAGAATCCCAGCCTCTCCCTTCAATGTTTATTCTTATGCAGTTGTGGCTTTGAAGCAAACCATCTAATACTGCGACAATTGTTGCTGAGTAATGAGAGTTGGTAATGCTGCATTGATCTGCTACTTGGAAATTGCTCTTGTAGGTCATGCAGCAGTTTGTTTCCTGCAAAGGTTAGGTCATCAGCTGTGGAAAATTTGAAATTACACTTTTTCTGGTTTGTAGTAATAAGCATCTAGATAATTATCCTGAAATCTGGGCAAAAGAAGGAATATATGACACAAAAACAGTACTATCAGCTTTTAAACATAATTAATTATATTTGTAAGTGGGTCATCCTTGCAGTTTAAAATTTTATCATGCCATAACATGTACCTAAATTTTGTTGCTAGATAACTTACTCAAAAAAAGTTAGAAGTAGAATCAAGCTCACCTATATCAGAAATTACCCTAAGCTTTTATTCAAAAAATTGCTGTAAGATAACATAATGCATATATTAAGATAATGATACGCCTGAGAAGCATTTCTTGCTTTTTGAATTAGGGTGAAGGTACTTTGTTGTTCTGTATAGAAGCGCTTGTTCCACATGATAATTTGTGTGTTCAAGGAAAATAAATGCATTTTCTTTAAAAGAAGTTTAATGATGAGGACCTACTGATGTTCTGAATAGATGAGATTGATCACCTATTAGACAGTGTATACCTAAGCTTCGAGTATGAGTACTTTCTGAATAAAGTGCTCAATAAAGAATTTAATATGAAATTCTGAAGGCCTTGTGTAACATACATACATATTGAGCACCTGTGGAGAAATTAAGTTTTATGATAACATTACTGAGCCATAATAATCATTAAGGACACTGCCTTGGTTTAAACAGTTCCCAGAAGAATTAATCAAATTACAGACAGTCTGAACAGATAAGATACCCATTACAAACTCTAAACATTTCACAATATAATTGGATGTAGAGTACCAAGTAACTGCTTGTCAAGTGTAGCTAGAATGTAGTATGACAGACAAAAGATATTTTATAGCCATTTATCCTTGGGCAACCAACATCTCTGCTTTAATACCAATCTTTTAATTGCATGAGCTTCTGAGGGAGTTCTCAGTATCCTCTTTGCATTAGGAACTTCTTTAAAGAGAAATAATCCACTTGTATAATACAAATGTTATGGGAAGTAATGAAAATGAAGTTGAATTGGGGAAATTATTGTTCATGTTCAAAAAGAAATGCTGGTTTATGGTTTTCATTAGAGTTGTGATATTCCAGCTCTAGAATTGCTTGACAAATTTGTATACTGGGAAATAGTGTCCTTATGCATAGATAGGTTTTTTTAAAATTTTTTTTAAAATTTTCATTTTAAGGAGAGGAAATGTATGTAGATGATTTTACCAATGAAGAAAACGCAGCTTTCTTTACCCTAATTAGAATGTTGAACATGAGCAAACAGTGTGTAACCCTTACCACAAAGAGGACAGTGTCCTTGGTGACATCAGGAGAAGTACTGCCAGCTGTTTTAGGCAGGTGGTCCTTTGCACAGCACTGGTGAGGCCACACCTGGAGGATCATGTTCTGGGGTGGGGGTTCCCCAGTAAGAGAGGTCATTGAAGGGCCACAAAGATGATTGAGGGACTGAATCACCTCGCCTGTGAGGAAAGACAGAGAGCTGAGACCATTCAGTCTAAAAAGGTTTAGAAGAATATTATTAATATACGTAAATACCTGCAGGGAGGGTGCAAAGAAGATGGAGCCAGGCTCTTTTTGGTGGTTTCCAGTGAGAGAGGTAAAGGGCACAATCTAAACCACAGGAGGTTCCCCGTGAACATCAGAAAATGTTTTTTTACTGTGAGGGCAGGTGGTTTACAAAGCCCAATGAGGTTTTGGAGTCTTCATCCTTGGAAATAATCAAAGGACCATCTGAACACGGTCCTGGGCAAGCAAATCTATGTCCCTGCTTGAGCAGGGAGCTCAGGACTTCCAGAGGTTCCACACCAATCACTCTGTGACTCTGAAATCTATTTGTAAATCTAAGTGAAATCTTTTGCACAAAATTCGGTGAAACAGCATCAAAAAACAGCTCTTGAAGGCAGGCAGGAAGTGCTAAGTATACCAAAGTGTGGAGAGAAGCCATTCAAGTTTGGCTAAAATGAGAACAAACTGATGTGCTAGAAGAGGAGGAATTTTTTTTTTCCTGAGGAGAAATCCAGATGGTTTTCCGAGTAGTCAAAGAGTTGGAGAGCACAGTCAGGATCCTCATGCAGAGTTACAGGCAGAGGTTATTAAAATGCAGAAGAAAATCAAGCTGTTGGATGTGAGAGTGACTTCATAAGAGAAACAGAATTTAAGAAGGAAAATTGTCATTGAGCTGAAGAGAAGGAATGTGTTTAGATGCACAAGTCATGGTATTGGAAAAGTTTTAGAAGAACCTACAGGACATGAATCTGTTGTAAGCTATAGAAACCTACAGCCCTGCTTCAAACAAAGTGATAAAAAATGCTAAATGTAGACACTTGAAAGATCAGACTTCTGGAGGAAATTGTATCACAAGGTAGCAGTGTCCCAGTTACTGATTTGGCTCCTCTGCTTGTAAAATGAGAAAATGGCAAGTAATTGTTTCATCGGGGAAAGACAAGCCAGAACTGTGAAGAAACCTGTGGCAGCAGATGCACATTGTCTAGGAGAGGTGTATACATGCACCTGCCTTGTGCAGGAACGACACTTGGAATGCAGCCAGCCTCCAAATGTTGTCTGGGTGGAGAACGGCACTGGCTTTTGTGAAGCTGAGCAAATGTGTGGGGAATCTGGCATGCACTGACAGTCAGCAGAAGGCAGCAGTCAGTTCCACAGATGTAGCAGCTTCCAGAGGATAGTGGCCAGCAGCAGAAGGCTGATTATCAGCAGTGTGGTGATGTACTGTTAATGGTGGTGTCCTGGAGAGGGTGCTAAATATAAGCACCTACAAGAGACATTGGAGAAGTTGGGAAAGAGTGAATATTTCAGCCTGTTAAAAAAGAAATTCAGTCTTTCTGAGTAAAGTGTCAAAAAGAGAGTTCTTCCACCCAGGAGAGAGATAACTCTAAAACCTTGAACCTGAAAGAGCTCTAGAGGGGGTTGAGTTTTGTAGGAAAACCAATTCCACCAAAAGGAATATCAAGGTCATTCTTCAGGTAAAGACACAACAGAGAATTATGTCAGTGAAAAAAAAAGGTAGAAAGGAGACTCAGAAATCCTGATTATTTGATTACAGAATACTAAAAATGGGGATACTTAACCTTAAGCTGCGCCAGGGGAAGCTTAGGTTAAACATCAGAAAAAAATTCTTCGCTGAAAGAGTGATTGGGCGTTGGAATTGTCTGCTGAGGGAGGTGGTAGAGTCACCTTCCCTGGATGTGTTTAAAAAAAGACTGAACATGGCACTCAGTGCCATGGTTTAGTTGATAAGGAGGTGTTAGGTTATAGGTTGGACTTGATGATCTGTCTCAAAGGCCTTTTTCCAGTCTAGTTCATTCTGTGTGATTTGTGGCTTTCCTAATGAGGACCTTTCTTGAGGAATGACCTTATCCGTCAGGGGTGCGTGCACATGTGAAGGCTGATTTGAGGATACAGTGAGACTGCTTTCTGATGCTCTGCTTTGGGTAAAAGTTGATTGCATACTATAGTCCTTAGTTTGTAAGGGACACAACAGGGCACTTATATTAGGACTATCATAAAGAAAAGGGATCCTGTTTCTTCTTTCCCTTCCCCCAATTCTAATTTGGTCCTGTGCAGTATTTTTTGAGCCTGATAATGTACAAATATCCTGCTCTTCAGTTGAGCAGTTTCCTATGAGCATATGACGGAACTGTGGTTGCAGCTGCTGCACAGAAGTGAAAATGTCAAATGCCTGGTTAATTAATAAAGGGTGTTGCTGTGGAGAAGTTGTGTTTATTTTAAGAAATGGGTGGATGCTCACAATGTTTAGTTCCTTGAAATAACGTGTCTTAAAAGTATGTGGAGGATTAAGTGGCTAAGAAAGGCTGCAGTTTGAGGGTACCTGTCACTTGTTCTGGTAATATCTTAAGCTAGGCATATACTTGGGGACCAGTATTGAATAAAATGTTTGAAATGGAGGAACATTTGATGTTCTTCCATCCAGGCTCAGATTGCTTTACTGTACAAAATGAGGCCTTAGCATAAGTTATGTTTATTGGTGTCTAGGATAAACATTTTCTCATGTACGTTATCTTAGCAATTCTGCTTTTGCCCAGAAGATATCTCATTGATCACAGATGTTAGAGTAGGAATTACTGTTTTTCCTATGAAAAATCATTATCTGTGTGTTTCATTTACATTTCACTGCACTTCAAGCATTTTTGTTTCCAGAATAACACTCTCAACTGTTTTGTCAGGTTTAGTAGTCCTCTTACGAATTAGAGATTCCAGATTCTGCATTTCACTTGTGAGAGAAATCTGGTGTCATTAGCTTCATGAATATTAGCAATAATTATGCAAGTTATAAAAATGTGAACCCAGGCTTGTTTATTGAGAAATACCTGTTGACATATACATAGATGTTCTCATTTGAAGGAAATTAGAAGTCTTTTGAAGCAGTGCTTCAAATTGAGAGTTGTTCATAATGACAGAATTTGTCCTGCCCTAAGTTCTTTCTCCAGAAGAAACCAGTCCAGCAGGGAGGTTAACAAATTAGATTTTGATATTGCTATTTTCATACTTACTATTTATGAAACCAATTATACTTTGTTATTATGCCTTATGGGTGCCATAAAGTTTCTCTGTTGAATAAACAGCTTCAAATTTGGTTTTGACATAATGTTGTTATGTATTATTAAAGGGCCTGTCTGAAGCAGGTGTTTCTTTGGGTTAGCTGTGGTAAGGGTTCTAGTCTCTGTGGTCACTTAGTAAGTGTTAATATTGTCCTGCCTCAGCCAGCTTTCTCCTCAGTTGCCTCGGAGTGCAGAAATGAGATGTAGTTTTGATTACACTGGTCAGGGAGATGTCTGTGTTTACTGCTCAGCAGTGGGTGTCAGTAATTACTGGTGTAGGTAATTTTTCTCTCCTGAAGGTCTTGCTGCTGACAACAAAAATGAGCCATTTAAAGCATGAAATGGGAGAGATGCTTCTCTGAAACCAGGTAATCCTGCACTACTACAAAACATGTAGTTTTGTTTCCATACATACAGAGTATTTGCATAATGCCTCATTCACCTTTTAATTTCTCTTTGATGCATAATTGTAACAGTAATCAGAACAGGTTTGCCAGATGTGAAAAACTGCCATCATGTCCGACTAGAAAGCACAGTATAAAGAACTTGTAATGCTATGCACTAGGCATTTTATCACTTCATTTGAGATTTTTGCAGTGTAATTTCTGAGCATGAGACTTCTATACTGAGATGCTCCAAGGTTTAATAGCAAGTATATTTCCTGTTTGTAAAGAATAAGACAAAGACTTAAAAGACTTTAAATTTGATAGGTTTGAGCTGCTGGTTTTTAAGTTTCTTGTGGCCTTTACATTTGTGATCTTAAGGACAGAAATTTGAAAGCTATATATTACTGAAGGCACTCTGGTGTCCTAGGTAATTTTTTCTAAAACTAGTAGTTTCAGAAATACCTTTCTATTAAAATTTTATTTTTAAACTATTGGTGCAAATACTGGTAGCAACTGAACTACTTTACTTGTACTCACTCCATAGAAATTGTAAGCTTTCCAATGTTATTATTGTGCTATTGAAAAATAAATAGTATTACCTGGTGGGCATCCATTAGTACTTCTACTAGCATTTGTTCAAGCAGAGGTTCTTACTTACTTGTTATAGGCATCTAATGTGTAATTAATTTCACATTAAGTGATAACTTTTATGAGACTAGGAAAAGAACTCAGAATTTAGGTAGAAGTGGGAATGAGCCTGAAGTGTAGGTAGGATGGGAGTTTTGGGACTGTGTGGATTCAAGATGCTGGAATATCTGGAGGGAGTAGGTGGCAAAGAAGAGGGAAAGCCTGCCTACTGCTTTTCTAATGTGTCTTTCTGCCAGTCCTTGGTGTTGGACCTATGGTTGTGATGTCCTGAATTCATAAACAGCTCTCAGATGTGGTCACAGTATCTTCATCCTCTGCTATGAGTGATCCAAACCAGAGATGACAACTTTAATAGCTGTTAGTTAAATGTTGATGGTAGATACTGGTCCTGCTCATTGCTTTGTGGATTGATGGTGGAGGTTGGGAGCAACATGTGGGTTTATCCTAATTCTTTTGTAAAACTTGAGCAATTTGTCAGACAGCCATTGTGTATCACAGAGAAAGATTGAGCTATCAGAAGTTATGTAATACCAGCATTAGCTGCAGCTGATTTACCGTGTCAGTTCACTTCTTGGAATGTGTTGGTTCTCATACTTACTATGATTCAGTTTTCAGTTACCTGAATACATACTCTTTTTTTTTCTTTGACTCCTTGTCATTCTCTTCCATTCAGTGTCTATGCGGTGCCTGTGGATGAGGGAAAGCTTCCCAAACAAGTTCCATATTACTTGTTTTGGAAAGTAGTAAGTATGCAGTGAAGGCCATGAAGAAAAACAAAGTCTAATGGTTCGGCAGCTCAGTGTTGCTGTGAAGGATTTTTTTTTTACACATAGCTTTTCACCAAAACCTGGATGTATTTTTCATTTTATGAAAAATGATAGTTCTAATTATTCTATTTTTGGAACTGTGAAGATGAATCAATTAATTTTCATTAAATAATCTGATACTATAATTCTACACAGGTAGCCAACATTTCTTGGCATTTGTCTTTGTCAGTTTAATCTTGATACTCTTTTGGATATATGATTTCACAAGCCAATTTAAAAATAAATTTTCATGACTCATCTTCAGAATTTGATCATGAGTAATATTTGACCCCACTGAATGTGGGCACTAGTACAATGAGGTTTTTTCGTATGTATCTAGCTAATCTTGAGGAATTACTCAATGGAAGATAGCATAGCTATCTTCAAAGCTCAAAACCTAGGTGCACAGCAGTCAGAGTAAGGGGATATTTAGCTATGTTTTACATCCAGCTCACTATGATTCAGTCAATTAATCAGCTGGTGTGAGCTTTAGAACAATTGTAATGATGTGCATTGTGCCCAGAGGATGGGGATAACATGATTCATGTCAATGAGAGGTTTTAATAATTGAGTTCTGTTAGTGCTGTTGATAACATTTGTGATGTCAGATCTTACATGCTCTGGTACAGCTTGACTATTAAAAGTATGCTAAAAAAGAAAATAATCTGTGATGTACTTATATGCTGCAGTGATTATGAAGACTGAGAATCACAAGTATTTGAGTCTGAAACATGGTATGTTACTCCCTTGGGTAGGCATGAAAGCTAAAAGAAAGTCAGATAGTAAATGAGGTTTCTTATTGTCAATTAACTGCAGAATCACTTGAGAAATGATGGGAAATGGTGAGAAACTTGGCAGTTTATCAGCCAACTTACTGTATCCTTACCACTACAGCAAATACCTCTGTGGTCAAAAAAAACAAGTTGAGCTTTTAATCATCACCAGTAATCAAGGTTTTGTAGGTTAATGTAGGTTTGCTCTCCTAGATCATCTGTTAAACACGGTATTTCAAACAGATTTCAGTGTGTTTAATGGAACATACTGTTGCATTTATGAATAAAGTTAATGCTATTGTTGTGAAAGAAGAAAAAAAAAGTTACTTTTCTCTTTACTATGATAACTTTGAGGTGTTAACCTTTTATTTTCAATGTCAGTGGAAGTGAGTTTTGAATACACATGGGAGCAAATTAGTTAAGTAAACAGTTGCTATTGTTAAATCAACCGTAGCACTGCATTTTGTAGTCCTTATATTGCCAGAATGAGGCAGAGGCCCATAAAATAACCTGCAATAGGAGTATGAACTGTACTGGAGGCTTTAAAAAGAGGGTTAAATGTCTTTTAAAAGAATTTTTATACTTCCTGGCTGTGGCAGAAAATGCTTTTTCAGGTTCACTGTCCAATGTGACGATGGCTGATTTTCCAAATTATTTTTACAACTGTTCTGTTGCAGTGACAGTTCCATCATACTGAACTATGGCACTCATGGGTAACTTCTGTCGGTGTAGATTTAGCTACTGTTCTTGTGAAACGGAAATTTTCCCTAATAGAGAAAGATGGGTTATTATTTTTAAAGTATTTATGAGGATGACACTGCTTTTTAGCAGTGAACATGTCAGATTCTGTAAAATTTTAATTTTTTTATAGTGTTTATAGTCATAACTTTGTTTTGGGTTTTTCGTTTGTTTTTTTTTTTACAGTTGAAAGTATTTGAACTCTTCATTTAAAATACAAAAAAAGCTTTCAAAAGCCATTTGCTCACTCCTCTACATCTTTGTATTTCTGCTTAAAAAAATAGCCTGCTTTCTTCATTCACTGTTTGGGATGAGTAAGGAAGGGAAGCCTTGAAAACACTTGATATAAAATTGAAGATGCAGATTTCTATTTATGTGAGCCAATAATAGTTGAAGATAAGAGGCTTGTTTTGAGGGTTTTTAATCAGCTGAAAATTTTTGGAGCAACTCTAGTCACGACAGTCACAGAATTGTTTGATGGAAGGCTGCTCTCCAATTTGTATTCATTTTTGGGTGATTATTAACAAGCTAATAACTCTGGCTGCTCTTTTGAAATTTCCTGTCACTTTATCATTGTTCTGAAAGCAGATGAGCAAATCTTACTCGGGCGTTAAGAGAAAATTGGGTGCTTTGGCTTCTCCTCTGCCACATGACTGGACTGTGTGGGACACTACTGTGTTATCCTTCCCAGAACCAATAAAAGTAAACAGGTGCCTTGTACCAGGGGTTTGTGTTTGTCCCTCCCGTGGAAGTTACCTGAGCAGTGGTTGGAGAATGGGCTCATGACCATGCCTTGCTGGTGGTCCTATGTGGAGCCCAGGTGCTTTTTCACAGCCCTGCTAAGGAATGAGGTCTGGCTGCCTGTCTCCTTTTTGTTGTTCCCACCAGGGATGATAACACAGCTGCAGGAGCCACTGCATGTTGCCAGTGGTAGCACTCTGTGTTGTAGGTAGCTGGAGCTGAGCTGTGCCCTGCAGCCAGACTATCCCTGAAGCTAGAGCAGCTTTGTTTGCTTTCCATGTTCTGCAGGGCTTTTTTTCATTGAAAGATCCCAGCAGTAAGCGACCAAGTCAAGCTACAGAGCAGAAAAGATGGAGGCAGGATCTCTCAGTCACAAGAATGCCAAACCAGGTGACATCAAAAAGCTGTTAAAAGCTACAAGTATATGACAAACTCTAGTGGAAATAGAATGCTAGATCTTTTAGAATATTAATCTATTTTATGATCTCCCTTTTATAAACAAAGCTGTATAACAAAGTGCTCCAGGGTCCTTTCAGATGAAAGGCATTAGATAATGGTGCCTTTAGATTTTACCTCTTGTCTGGGTCTGTGAATTCATTTGTCACTGAAATGCTTTATTGCAACGACTCTGTTCTTGCCCATGTGTGGTATGAAACCATTTGAATGTCGTAGTTAATTTAGTTCATTTATTAAGTTTCCTATTGAGGCCTCTATGGGCTGAATTTAAACACTAAAAGCAATCTCTACATAAAGCTGCCAAATAAAATGTGTAGCCAGGCAAGATTAAAAATAAATAAATAAATACCTAAAAATCAGGCAAGAGGTCTGTTGAGCTTGTCCTTCTGCAAACCACCCACAAAGGGATTAGTTCCCAGTTACTGAAAGGAATGGAAAAAATATGGGTAGCAGATAAAAGAGCATAGGGAGGGGACAAAATAGACGAAAATAGCTCAGTTGATATAAATAAGTCCTGCAGAAAAGGGCAAGAGAAGAAGTGCATGCCGAAACGTTAACACAAAAATGTGAGTTGTTGTACAGGAGTAGAACTCAGGGTGCCATGGGGCATCCTGAGTCTGGATATGATCCAGAGCAGGCAGGGTGCCTGGCTGCCATGCAAACTGCAGGCTGCGGTTTGGTTTTGCCTGGCCCTTTCAGCCTGCCCATGGGACACCAGCTGCAAGAATGGAGATGGTAGTGCTGATACAAGTAAGAAAGCTGCTTTTCTGAAATGTTTGCTTGCTTTGCTGGGACTTGGTGTGTTAGGAGCCTTATCCACCCATTAAGCACAGAATACTCAAGTAATTAATTGTTTTGTAGTACGAAGCCCATCCTTTTGAGGTTTTGGATGTTACTGGCCTGGTTGATGCCTTCTTGCTGTCTTTCCCAAGGAAAGCCTTTTGGAACCATCAGAATGCTATAGGGAAATGGCTTATTTAAAACATCCTGGCTTTTATAGATTTCTCCATAAATGGATCTTCCTTGTTATAAGATAGTTTAAATTAAATCTGTGTTGCTGCCATGTTTGTTATCTGAACTGTAATCCTTTACATATTCAATTATTGAGGGCAGAAAAAAGTCTGTAACATGACTTAGTATTTTGGAAGGATCCACCTATGCTCTCTGCTCTAAATTTCAAAACAAACACACTGATCATCATACTGAGCTTTTATTATACCTTCTGGCAACCTGTGATTGGTTTCTGCTTTGCATGGCTGCCACTTCATGATGGCATTATTGATGGGAGTTTTGTCCACGTGGTCCTTTTAAATCTTTGTTTAAATGGTACAAAGAAACAAATAATGAAAGTAGCAGTAATAACAACAATAACAACAGTCATCATCATCTTAAATTCCACTGCTGCTTTTTCTCAAGTAACATTTCTGTGATTTTTCTCTTCCTGCCCCCATACAGTGTCACCCTTTTTCTTTAAAAATACTGTAATAATTAAGTTACCATATTTTACCTTTTCTTCTTTTGTTCCTTTTGAATCTCTTTATATGAAATCAGTGTTTGTGACAAGCTAGATGATGACCATTCTGAAGGATAATCAGAGAGATACCAGTTAGAGTGGATATGCAAAAATGTGACAGCTGCAAGCATTTTTTCAGCCATTAAGGTTTATATCCACCTGTTGCCAGCATTCCCTAGTGCCAGTGGTGGGGTGGCTTCTGTGTGGCATTCCCTATACATCAGGATCAGAAGCACATGTATATTGTCTTCTAAGTGAAAGATTTCGGTCATTACTGTCCTGTAAGAGCATAACTGAAGGAAGTCTGCAGATGACTATAAAGATGCCATGAATTCTTACCTACAGAGTCTTGTATAAATTGGAGAATTGTAACCCTTCTGGTTTATGACCAGTATCCAAGGGTTGTTATATATAGTATGGCTGAAGGTCTATATAGCAGGGAGGCATTGCATATTTCAGTTTCTCCTTACTAACGTGTTTGTAAGTTAAAAATAAAATGGCTGTTTTAATGTAAAATGTACCTTAATTGAAGTAGTTAAAAAGCAGAGTAATAATTTGTGTTCTATCACGCAGAGCTGTGACTCTGTTGAAGCCTTCTTGGACACTGCAGTTGTCTTTGTCAATCCAAACTTCTCATACCCCTGCAAAGCGTCCTCTTTGTTGCAGCTTTAAATAGATTCACAGATGGATGCTCTTCCCAGATTTTCAGGGGTGCAGGTAAAAGGAGTGTGATCAAAGAAGTCTGCTTTACACCCTTGTACATAATCTGCTGTTTAGCACTTTTCAGTTCATGGTCTTCACTGGTACACTGTCAGACTTCTGACAGAAATCAGTAATAGTGGTCTACTGCAGTACTGGTTTTATGGTTGTAATAAAATAATCTTGGAATATTTTTTCCCCTTTTTTAAATCTGTCATTACCTACGCTTGAATTTTGCTTTTCTGTTTTCTTAGTATTTTTCATTTTGAAATGAAACTTCAGCTTTACCTCATTCTTAGTGCTGCTTTGTCTGACTCATCTGACTCCTTGTCTTAATTACATCTGCACCAAACCCTATCTGTATTTCTGAAATGGCTCGGTCCTCCTTTCTCTTGTGCAATTTAGTACCCTCTGCTTAACTGTTTGTGCCAGAGGTTTCTGCCTAAACTTTTTGGTGTTAGGACAATTTAACGAGTTCCACAAGGTCTTCACGTGTTCATTGCAACTGTGATTTGAGCATTTGGTCTGGTAAGGCTCTGTGCTGACATGTTATAGAAACAGAAGTATGTTAAGCTGCTTGTGTTTGCTTATAGATATACTGCTCAGTGTTCTTAAAATATCCCTTGACAGAATTTTGAATTTATTATACAATTGAAATTTTTATGTGATGAGAAAATAAAAGATACTTTAAACTTCAAATATTGACCTTTTGAAAACAGGAGTGAAAAAAAAATACAGAGCAGATTTTGCCAGAGGCAGAGAGAGAAAAAAAAGTTAGTGTTGGCTCTGGCAATCTTTAGATTTAATTTAGAATTAATCCTAAAATAGAATTAGTAATATAATTAATTTCACTTGTTTGAGACAGGACAACATGAAGTTTTACATGTTAATGGCTTTGTCCACAGTGGTTAATAGCATCCATAGAGTATCAGATCAGACATGCAGATGGCACGGTGTCCTGTCTCTGGCAGTGACTGGTAGTCAACACACAGGAAAGAGTTTAAGCACCAGTAAGCTTGTAATTATGTTTTTCTGATAGATCCAGGAGTCTGCAGCTCAGGATCTCTCTGGGTCAGGTACACTGGGCTTGTTCTTATGGCTTCTGTGAATTTGTGTCCTTATGACTTTCTTTTGTGAATTTGCCTTACTGCTGTTTGCATCAATTGTAAAATTTTGGCCCCATTGAATTGTACAATTTACCTGTGGGTTGTATGGAAAAATTATTTCTTTTGTTGTCCATACTTCAGATTTTGTTCAACAATCTTTTTTTCTCCAGCACTGGAAGAGGTTGTAACAGTTGTTAATTATGTATTCCATGCCACAATAATAATTTATTTTCATGACTTGAATCATGCTTGTCTGTTGCTCATACAGAATCTAATGTACCCCTACATCTGAATCATGTGTTTTTTCCTCTACTGAGTGTTTTGAAGTTGATTTATATGTGTTTTGAGACTACAGGAACAACAACTACATGTAGCAGTAATGAAAACCCGTACAGTGGCTAATGCTGGTCTCTGTTTTCCCTTTCTCCCCCACCTCCTTACAATTGCTAATGAAGGCTAATGTAATAATGACAGTTGCCACTTGTTATAGTTAGGGCTGATGTGTTTCTTTGAAAGAAAGCCTAGAGGGGAACATTTTAACTGGTGACAGATAGAGGACCTGACATAGGCTCCCAGTACAATTCCTGCTTCTTTGTTCCATGTAATAGTTGTCAAAACAGCGGCGATGAGCAATGATACGTATTTATTTTATTTTCAGCGTGAAGGATGGCTGCATTCAGCATCCACACAGGCAGATAAAAGAAGTTGAATAGCTTCAAAAGCTGTGTCAGTCAGACTGTCAAAATCACATTGGCAGACCTGGAGTCCTGAAAGTGAGATCTGTTTGGTCATGGGGGTAAAGGGATCTTGATTTGATGAGACTGCTGCAGAGAACAGCTGGCTTGCTTGGCTGTGACTGCATCTTCACATGTCTCATAAGAGGCTTCCACTAAATATATCCTTTGGTTCCCCCACTTTTCCCCCCCCTTTTTCCCTTTTAATTTCCTGTTTCCTTTTTCCTTTCCCTTTTTTCTTTGCCTTTCCCTTTTTCCTTTCCCTTTTTCTTTTTCCCTTTTTCCTTTCTCTTTTTCCTTTTTTCATTTTCCTTTTATTTCCCTTTTTCTTTTTCCTTTCTCTTTTTCCTCTTTTCCTTTTCCTCTTTTACCCTTTTTCCTATTTCCTATTTTCCTTTCCCTTTTCCCCCTTTTCCCTTTTTCTTTTTCCTTTTTCTTTTTCTTTTTTACTTTTCCTTTTCCCTTTCTCCTTTTCATTTTTCTTTTCCCTTTTTCCATTTTCTTTTTTTCCTTTTATTTTTCTTTTCCTTTTTTTCTTTTCCTTTTCTCTTTTCCCCTTTTCCTTTTTTCTTTTCATTTTCTTCTTTTTCCTTTCTTCCTTTTTTCTTTTTTTTTCTTTCCCTTTTTCCCTTCTTTTTCCCTTTTTGCCTCTTCCCCTTTTCATTTCCTTTTTCCTTTCCCTTTTTCTTTTTTCTTTTTTTTTCCTTTTTCTTTTTCCTTTTCCTTTTTCATTTTTATTTTAATTTTCCCTCTTTTCCCCCTCTTTTCCCCCTCTTTTCCCCCTCTTTTCCCGTCTTTTCCCCGTTTTTCCCCTCGTTTTTCCCCTCGTTT
>VWYI01029966.1:12775-25091 GCA_013399455.1 Anthoscopus minutus | reverse complement strand
ACCTTAACAGATTTATAAATTAACAGCCAAAAGGATTCATTAGAAAACAAGTAATTTACAATAGACATGAATATTATTCCTAATGATCAGCAACTGGCTTAAGATTAGGATGTATATTTTCTTTTTTTGCCTCTCCTCAATAAATTAAAATTGCCTAAGTTCAAACATTTCTTACACTTACTGTGAAATATATTTAAAGCAAACCACTCATCTGTTCTCTTATGAATATGATGATGCCATGACTTTCATCAGCATAAAATTTCCAATTTAATATGTGAATACATAAGTTAATTCTCAAGCTCTTTTTTAATGATAAAATGGTCAGCTCTTTTCTATACAACCCACACACAGCATGCATTTTTATTTTCATTGAACTGAGTTATTGTTTTTGTGGACAGAGAAATTTACTGTCCACGACTGCAGAATAAAATATACCATAATGTTGATGCATAGCTTACTGCAAGGCCAGTGTCATCATTCTAGGTAACCTCCGGCTTAGATCAGAGACCTCAGCATTGCAGATATACAATATGCATCCCAAGCAAAAATTGCCCATAAGAATAACTTCATTATTCTGGGAAGCTGGATCTATAAAAGATGTAAAATGTAGAAGTGTACTGCCTATACAGTTTCTGGTAAGTACCGTCTGAATAAGTGATAAAACCTGAGTCAGCTTCAGTTATAATATGCCCTACAGAAAGTTTATTCTCACATGAAGGAAAATGCAATATGCAGAGGGTAAAACACACTTATGCCTATAAACCCATCAGCCAGGATTTCAGATTGTATTTAAGGTTAACATAGTCCTGTGAATTTAGCGAATACCTGGCAGTCAGTCCCAGCAGTGTTTTAAAGCTGCATATGAGAAAGGATTACATCTAAAATTAATATACAAACAACTCACCAATACTACTGGGCAGATTGATGTGGGTGGTAAAATATGGTCCTTCAAAGGTCCACAGTCACATTCGGGTTTCAGATGTGAAGCACACTTGTTATGCAACTACACAAAGACAGAAAATGAAGATTTAACTTAATTATAGCATAAGAAAATAGGCATCCTAGAATGGGGTGAGTTTCATTAACCTAAATATTGCTAAAGTACTGAAAGGAAAATGAAACACACTGCAGTGTCTGCCCTCTTAGAACAGACAAAACTAACAGATTTATATCAAAGTTAAGAATGATGGCTGAAAGTATTTTCCAATTTGGAAACTGTATGTGCGGATCAGCACACAAGATTGCACAGCAGTACAGTAACATCAGCATACTGTTACTGGAGACCAAAAGCTTCACTTCAGAAGAGAGCTTCTTGTACTGAGCCAGGCACTGCTGTTCTACACTACCAGTGAGTAATTCAAGGCAGCTTTTGGCATTCTTGGTATAACACTGCTTCCTTCCTGAAGATGATAGCCACTACAGATTCAAATATAAGAGAAAAACACAGGAATATCCTACATTAAGCTTTGTTGGGTAAAATTTAGTCCTGATTGTATCAGTTTTCAGGCTTCCATTGACTTCTGAGGAACTGGAATTGCTCTCCTTTTTCTAACTTATGCTTAGAATTCACCATTTTCCTGAAAGCAATGATAATAGTTCTACTCTGAAAACATGAAAAGAATATCCTCAGGTCTGCTGACTGGAAGATCATTGGTTGACTTCCTTTCTGTTACAGAGGCTGAATGGATAAATGTGCATATAACAGGAACGTAAACCGGTAACAAGTAATGATAAATGATGAAATATTTTGTATTAGCAATCAAGAGTTCTTGTTCATAATTTATAATTTAACTAAATTCAAATTACTCTAAATATTCAGCCATGCAGTATAAAGGAACAGTTGTGTGCTTGGACCATGCAAAGCATTCACATTTAATTGGTATACTTCTCAATATCATTAGAGATAGTCAGAACAAAATAAAATTAATATTGCAAAATTTTGTGCAAGTTTCTTTTTCTAGATTCAATGATTGTAAAGGTCTTTTCCAACCTAAATTATTCTGCAGTTTTATTTCTTTATAGATTCAATAAAATTCAGGTAGCATACATTTCCCATAGAGATGGACATATTTTAAAATATATGTATATTTACAGTAAAGAAAAATAATCAGGCTAATAAATATCAGTAGTTCTGAGGTAAAAATCTTAATGACAAGTGATTTATCTAGTATAACAGGTAGCATACAGCACTAGTTCAACAGGTTCAAAAGCTGTTACAAAACTTATAGCTCAATGCCTGCATCTATAAGTCACAATTTTTCAATGACTGACTCATTTTCCCTTAAATGGTTTGACTCATGTGAACTCGAGCATAATTACAATGCAATTGTACCAACTGCCAATGTATATAAACTTTACTGATAATATGGTCTTCATAAAATTATCTGGTACAGTCAATTTTGACATGATGTTTCTGAATTTTGAACTGAATGGCACCTAATATTAGCCTTGTCCATATTCATTTATACTGCAAAGTTACCTTTTGAGACAGTTACTTGGCAACAGAAAATAAAAGTCTAAAGAGTTTCTATTTACTCTGAGTATTAAAGCCTTATTGTGAGAGTATTTTGGTAGCCCTGTAATCTAAATCATTTGTCATGCTAATTCTCTGCCTCAGTGGTAAGGCTACTTGTACCATAATTAATGCACACTAGGCCATGTTACATCAAATAAAAGTATCTTCACACATTCAGTGGTAATTAGCAGCTTTGCTACTCAGTGGCATGCAAACTTATCTATGAAAAAATAGCTTAATCTTCTTATTAGTCTCTGCTGATCTCTGACAACAAAATTGGCACACAGCAAATTACAGAAAAGGTAGAAGAAATGTAGCTTTAACGAAAAAAACACTGACACAAATAAATAAAATAATATGCATGCTTCTCAAAAAAACTGTATTTTAGCAGGTTTTAAATACATTTCCCTAAAATTCCCTTATCCTAAACCTATCTCTGAGGTAGAATAAGACCTCCCTCACAAACCTGCACAGCTAGAAGAAGAGTATTTGCTGGAGAGAAGATGAGGGGAAAAAAATTTACATGACCATGGGGGAGACTAAAAATTATATGGAAGAGGGATTGTGGATTTGGCTGAAAAGTCAGTGTAACAAGCCTCTTTAGTGAGAAACATCTCTAAGTTTTGGGACTTGAGTCAGTTATTTAACATCAGTAGTGACCTTATTAAGTTCTAAGTGCCTATATATTTAAAATACATGAAAGATGCTCAGAAAGAGTTCTGTAATAAAGAGTATTCCCTTTCAATTATAAGCAGCAAATGTGTGGTACAATGAGCTGAAAAACACATGAAGGATGTGATAATAATTACATAACCTCAGAACAGCCATGCAAAATCATGCATCTGCTAGAAATTTAAATCACTTTTCTTCTGTAATAAAGCTGTTACTATTAGGAAATGAAGCTATTGCAATAGAATATATTCAATGCAGAGAACTGCAAGTAAATAGGAGTTTGAAACATAATTTGCAATATTTAAAAATACTCATTCTTCACTTGTGTCTAATTGATATCTGAATCTATAAAAATAAATAAAATATTATTCAGTTTAATTGAAAATACAAGATTACTTAAAAAAAAAAACCCTTTAAATTACTGATGGAAATAAATTGAAAAACTGTAAATATTAGTGCCAACGTTTTCAATTTTAGCTGTCAAAAACCACACCCATTTTTAACTGGAACCTTGACAAGTATTTAGTTATTTCAATAAGCACATAAGCACCCAAGATATTTTCACAAGAATTTAGCATTTTTCTTTAGAGTGATTTAAGTTATAAATAATTCCTCATTACTTCCCCAGTGAGTAACAGTTCTTATGAAAACTCTCTAAATCTTGATGTACAACTACAAGGAGTAAAAGTCAAATCTGGTCCAGATGCACATGAACTAATGGGAAAATTATTTCTACTGAGGAAAGACAGAACTTGCAACTTCCTTTGATTTTAGAAGTCAATATATGTTACAAAATACGTATTTCTTGAATAGTATACACATATTACGAAGGTGTAAACACTTCTGTATCTATGGCAGAGCACTCTTACTTTACTTGCTACACCCATATAGCCAATGCCTAAGTTTAATTATCTACATGCAGAATATTTTGGATTGGGTGTTTTACTCTTTACATAAATTATCCAAATTTTGACAGCAATCTGGACTACATATTTGCTTTCTTCTAAAATACTGGTTTTTAAGTAATCATAACAGCTTATCACTGAAAGCATCCTGGATCTATTTTCTTTGACGATGTTTCATATTTTGTATTCTTGTGTTAAGAAAATATGTCATAAAACATCCAAACTTGTATGTGTAAAACAAACATTCACTAATGCCTCAGTCTTGTATTATTATTTAAAGCACTGAACAACTGCTGTTCCATAACAGTAATAACAATTATATCTGCAAAACCAGCAAATACATACAAAGAAGGCTGAAATCTCTCCCCATTTAGATTTAAATCCTGCCCCTGGCTAGAAACAGAAATACTGGCATTGCTCCTTCTAGCATGAAGATCTCACTTATAAGGGCAGTGTTCCCTGAATGTCATTAGTTCCAGTTATGGGTTCCTGCTGAATAAGGAGCACACAGAAGTTGTATATATTTGACTTGCTACACAGATTAGTATGTTATCAACTTCTCTCTGCTATTATTCCCAGACACTTGGAATCAGTATATGCTATCAGATGTCCTCAAATTCATTTGTCTGTCTGTATATCACCAATTAGACCTAGTGTCACAGTGACCTTGATTTTTCCTGGTACTGAAAACTCTTTCATAATCTTTCTGCAGTGTAGATTGGGAATTCTGCTCTTTAGTGGCACACATTATTTTCACATAGATATTGTCATGAAGCAAATTTGCTTCATGACATATTGAAATAAGCATTTCATGACATAAAATAAGCATATTTGCTTGCCACAATTAAGAAGTCCTAAGAATAGGACTGAGAATACTCTGCATATACCATTCCTTAAACACACACTAGTAATTGCTGATGACTAAACTGAATGAGACATTCTAGATTATGAGGCCATAGAAAGACATTCGAGGATTTTTATCTCTGGAACCCGTGTGAAATGTTTTACTATAGTATACTCACTGTAATCTGACACCAAACACAGTGAAGTCCAGTCAAGCCCTGGTAACACTTTATAGTTTTGTGACACTTATCACATTTTGTTGGACAGTTTCCTTCTACCCAAAAATGGTGCATTACCTGCAAAAGAAAAATGTGAATATACATAGAGTTACTAAATTAACAAGTAAATGGCGAAGTTAATGCTACCCCAAACTTACATCAGTATTCTTTTTAGACTTCACATATGTTTTGATGCAAGATGCAGGAGCTCTGGAGACACAGCGTTCATGGACTGTATACTTGCAAACTGAAAAAAAAGACATGTTATTAGATGTTGAGGCAATGGTGTTTCTCACTACATTTCTCTGAAGCAAATAACATTACCAGCTAAATAATCAATCCAATCAGTCAATGAAAACTCAAACTAGACTGCCTTTTCCATGGAATACAAAAGGCCAATTAGAACAGGAAATATTATGCAAGTGAGAAATCCAAGAAAGCAGTATCATTGCATAACAGGAAATGCTTAATTAAATCAGACCTTACTAAATTTTTTCACAATAATTCCCAAATGACAAAAATATTAAAGGCAAATTGGTGACTGCTAAATGGTTTGTGTCATTTGCTAGCAGGAAGAAACATATATTTTACAAACTATAGGCATGAGAGCAGCTGGAAAGCACAAAAATAAAAGCCAAAGAATTTACATTGCTTCTACCACTGATTTATAAATCAGAAATGTCTGTCCATTCTTGAATAGAAACTGTTTTCATGCATTCCAAGTAATCACCATAACTTTGACTATTGATTTACAAAATACCAACCCCTGAGAAGCCTTTTTTCTTCCCTAAGTCCTTCAACACCAGTTTTAGGTAACTGCTATTGCTGACCAGGTCTGTAACGATCATGCTAGCTGCATTTGGGAAGCATACAATGCAAGGTACAATGCAAAGCTCCCCTGACTTCAGTGATACAACTGTGCCAAGATATGCAAATAATGCTACAGCTTATGCCTGCATTCAATAGAGTCAACTACTAAAAACTGAGAATGAATTTCTCCCTGCATGGTATATGTCTCAGGCTTTTGACCTCGAGAGCAATTAAGCACAAAGTACTTCTAAACACCTTGCTTGCACCTATTACACAAACCCAGTGGGAGGCGCAGCCATTAATCAGACAAACTGCAGGGAGTAACATTGTTGATTGGACCATGGAGGGATGGTGAGGACCCCTGTGGTTTCCCTCCTTTTTTTTTTTCCTCCCACACAATCTAAAATGCAAATAATGAAATCTATAGCAATGCTTTTTAAATATACTGGGGAAAAAAGCTTAGCTAAATAAGGAAATAGTGAAATAGTTTTGCAAGTAGACTCATGCTTCTTGCTGCATGAAGTAATTGAAAGGAGCATGTTCTTCAGATACTCTGAGACCATTGTTCTCATAAAATAAATGACAAGCACAATAATAAATACATTCTTGAAAGACACACTGCAGAAGAATAAAATAAAGGTCTTGAAAGTCTGGTCTTTTTGGGACAGTTTACATAACTGGTCTACCGTTTTCTGCTAAGTATTGAAGGTGATCTACATTATTTGCTCAACAGAACTCTATTTCCAACATATATGGGGGTCTTATTTCTTCACAATATGAATCTTATAAAAAATATTAAAGAATGTAACATTTCAATATCTAATAGTCAAATCAGTATTTTATATATACATTCCAGTTACTGTCATCAGCATTTATTAATCTCAAGTTAAGCAATTTCTATTTGTTTGAATTTTTATAAATGTATCTTTCCTTTTTCCCAGTATGGTGAATGAAATTATATGATGGAAAAATGCATACAAGGATTTACACCTGAATTATACTTTAGAGAGTTTTGTGGCCCCCGGAGGAGAGAAATGGTCAATTCAAAACCCTCATTCATTCAGACGAATCTCAAATCAATAGAACTGTACAGGTAGAAAGATCCTCATCAGCTGTGAGGAGCTACCTTGCATTCCAAAAACAGTGGAAGTTGGTTACAGGATGAAACCAATTATTTTACCAAAAAGAAAAATGGAAGGTGACTTGGTACCATCATGAGAAGAATACAGTTGTATACTAAAGATCTCATTAATCTAATAGAGTAGGGCATAATATGAATCAACCACTGGAACCATCTACAACACATATTCAAATCAGAAAATAGTTCTTAAAAAAAAAAGGATTAATCATTGGAACACACCACAAAAGAAAGATATGGATCATCTGTTTCTGGAAACTTTCAAATGGAGACAAGGTATTTTTCAGCCAGTCTTGGTTTCTCCAGAGACATGTTAGGTGGTCAAACACAGATTAACCGATTAACAGGAAATATAGGAAATATATAGATACTGCTCAAGGAATTGAAGGGCAGTAACTGCACCTAATATAATCGAGGTCAAATTAGATGCAGCAGCTTTTCTGTGTTCCTTTGCATAAAATCTATAATCAGCTAACATGTGGATTGGGATTTATGACTGAAATGATTATGATTGAAAACAAGTAACTACAAAACTTGAGAACTGGCATAGAAACTGGATTTCTGGGAAACTGGGATTTTCACAATTAACAAAACAGTAATTCTGTGCAAAATTTTAATCAAAAACATAGGATTCAGATGTTTGTCAGGTTGATAGTACAACTTGATTAGTATTAATAAAAAAAAGAGTAGTAACAAAAGTGTAAAGTTAAAACTCAAACCTGATACTCTCTAATAAAAAAATAAAAAAGGAATAGCAGTAAAGAAAAAAAGAGCAATAGACTACAAAGAGAACTAACAGTCGTAACACTTTGAAAGCAGAAAACTTCTTTAAATAACACATTTTAAAGCCAAATATCCCAAAACATTTTAATAAGAACCATGGGCACTCAAACAGAGAAGAGGAGGGGGAGACACTACCGTGGTGGCAATGGTTTTGTAAGGAGAAGCTACTAGATCTTATGCAGCAAAAACAACATTTTTAGGAAGAGACATGTAAGCAAATGGACACTGAAATGCTTATACTCACAAGAACAGCAGAGACCTTGCTTGCCTACTCCGATCAGCATATTCAAACAAAGATTACAGTAGGCAGGCTTGTTGAAGTGTTTCAATCTCCATACATGCTGCCCATCATCCTTCACATTCTGCACAGGACATAAGAGAAACAGATTTCACTTAATAAAATAAACAGTGAAATATGTAAGAGCCAACAAAAATTTGAGATTGACTCAAGGACATAAAAGACAAGCTGTTACTTCATTTGCACCAGATCACAGCATGATCATTCTAAATACACAGGCAATGATATAATAAAAAACATCTTCAGAAGCTCATGGACATCCATATGTTTCGAAAACAACTCAGAAAAAGCCACTAGGCTGCTGTCACCACTGCAACTCAATTATATCAATGTACCTAGGCAGATATTAAATTACAACTAGTATTGAAAATAATATTTTTTCTAAATAATACTAAAAATAATGGTGCTGCAGGTCCAGAAGATTAAACTCCCCAAAACCAACAACAGAGAGGGTTTTCTAAAACCACATAGATATTCTTAACGGCTGTCAGAATAAGTTACATGTATCAACATATGCGAACAGGAAAACTAACTACACCACAATAACTTTTCCCAGCCTTAAATGCAGTTAATCCATACTGCCAATTATCTATCAAACCCATGCATTTAAGGGTGAGATTTACATCTCAGACCTACCTCTGCTCCGAAAGTGGAATTCCATACATTTAAGGCCAAATTTTTCAGTCAGCTGTAGCACTTTACTCAAATCTTTCATGAATAAACTCATCAGCTCACTGGCACTTACTACTTAGCAGCCCACTGTAATTTAAACGAATCTCTAAAATATTATGAAATCATTTATTTTTATGAAACTAAGCTTTCTGTTGGATAATTCTCCTCTTCCTTCTTAATGGAATCATTCTGAGGCATCTCTGTTTTTTGAAGTTTATAAAATGATGTGCAGTTGGTTAAAATGTTAAATTAATTCTCTAAATTCCTGGCTTCTTGGCAATACTGGCAATCAGGGTTTTTCTTTTCTAAAATCATCAGACATTTTGATTCTAAGAAAACTAAATGAACCTAATGTAATATCACTAGATTTCTTTTAAAAAAATAAATCTCTACTTTACCAAATATAATATACAATAGAACACAGGCAGTGAATATTCATCAGCTGCTTGTGTATTGCTGAAACTCTATAGTCTTCTTGGTCATGTCATTGCCAGAAAGAAATTGGCATATAGCTAAAGGAAGTCACACCAATCTCTGTTTCTTAGAAACAACTCAACACCTGGTTCTTACCCAGTTTCTTACCAGTTTCTGATTTCTCACATCAAACTACTATTACTTTTCATCACATATACACAACATTCCTGACTAGATTTTCAATAGTATGAAGACTTTCACTGATGAGATTAGTCAATGTACACTGGTGAGCATCAATTTTAATACAAATTTAGTTTTGTCCTATATTAGCGTATACTGTATGAGTTATGTCCTTAAAAATCTGTATTGCTCTGTTCTAGGAGTTAGAAGTTAATACTAGTCAAATACAATGAAGACATTGTCACCCTTGTGGGCAAAAAGAAAAATCCTGAAGCAAAATCAGTACTCTAAGAAATTAAGAATGTTTGGCTCAAAGCTGGGTTTAAGCCAGGACACAACTTTGAACATTTACTACAAGTTACCTAGAAATTAAAAAGAAATCTAAAGTCCGTTATTTAATTTTTTTTCTCTAGTAAGATATCGGGATCAGAGCATAAGTAATAGCTCCCCCAATATTACCAGCAGGAGTTCAAATGCCATCTCTGACAGCTGGGCAATGTCAGGGTCCCCTTTCTGCAGCAAAAGCACAGCAGATGCCTAATGTGGGATTCTCAGGCTGGTAAAGAGTGTGGAAGTTTTCCAATTTCTCCTGAAGAAGCAGAAATAGATTCTGCAGCTGTGAAGCACTAGAAGTCTGTCAAGCTCCTTCATGACTGGCAGCTGAAGAGGATGTATTCCATTAAACAGAGCTCTCTAACTTCTATTTTTCTTCCCATCTTACTACCATATCACACAAATTTTTGAAGTATTGTTAAATTACAATACAGTATGTGAATTCCAAGCCTTCTAAAAGTAGGCAGTTATTCATTAGACAACAAAGACCGTGTAAACCCTTCTGAGAAAAAAACAGCAAATGTGCACTTCAATTTTAACATCACTCAGGTGTGTGACTATCACACTATCAAAACTATCAACATGTAAAGTCATAAACCACAAGTACTTAAAATGTGAGCTGACAAGCCTTCCTTAGCAAAATACTTGCTGTTTATGAAAATTAACAGAAATTCAAACTTACGCATAAACTTGCCCCTCTCCCACATTAATTTTGTATTACTTTTTGAGCTTAATTTTAAAGAATAACCATTATATGTGAATATGTCGCTTTTTATTTGAACAGAACATACGGTCTAACTTAGCTGGCATTTTCCTTATCAGAAAAACAAACAAGTCTTGATGTGGGTGTTCTGCCAATTAAAACACATAGCTGTGTTACAGACTGCAACTGATGCAAATCCATTACATAAACACAATGCACTTTTGGAAAAGAGCAAATTAAATTTTTGCTCCTGTGCACTGCCAAAAATAAGCAATAAAGTGCTGCATATGATTATGCATGCACATAACTTTTTAAAACATTGCCAAGAGAAAAAAAAAAGACATAATATGAAACAAAGCCACCTCAATACAAGTCTTTAAGTATGAATAAAATCCACAATTCTGACACATCAGTGCATTTACTGACATTAACTCATTTTGCTTCCATATCCTGAGAAAGAGTTTAAAAACAAATAGGCATTAAGAAGATCTCAAAGTAGGGCAGGTACAGTAAAAACCTCTTCCTCACTTCATTATACACATCACTGAAAATCAAGCTTCCATATGTCATACACAGACTTTAAAATGTAATGACAATAGTAACATTTATTTTTTTAACAATGGTTCTCTTAAGTCTGGTCCTGACCCTCCTAACACAAATTTGATTGCCAAAACTACCTGACCTTTAAAAGCAAGTCAACCATGAAAGAGCCAACCTTAGAACTAGTGGAAAATTTTATGCTATCACAGGCTTTAGCTGAACATCCTTAACCTGGTTTAATATTAACCTACATCAGCTTTTCAGCTATTTATGTATAAGGCAGACAAAGAGATCTTCAAGATTTCGACACTTAAAAAAGGTAATGAAATCACTGATAAATTTTGATCCCAGCAAACATGTCCCATTAAAATAGCTAGTGTCTAAAATACCAGAATATTCTTTTTTTTCTATGAGAAGAGTAAGTAACAAGCATCCAAGTGAGAAGGATGTTACGGAGTAGCTGTTATTCCTTTGATTATTTTTGATTATTTTGATTCCACTTATTTCAAAAATATTTACTTCTTCTTCAAGTCAATTTTATTACTGAGTTTTAGGTGTTGTTCAGTCAGTGGGAAGGTGAGAAGAGTTTCCATTAAATTATACAGCAAACAGTTTAAAACTTACATTTTATACTCATTTGGTTGGCTCTCAGCAGAGAATTCATACCATGTATTGTTTTGTTCAATTTGGTTTTGGAAGAAAGGGTGTTACGTTTGTTCTTGATCAAGTGGAGAGGGAGTGACCTGACTCAAGGGACGTATTGTTTGGGAGGGCTCCTCACTTCTAATTT
Organism: Anthoscopus minutus; assembly: GCA_013399455.1. NCBI lineage: Eukaryota > Metazoa > Chordata > Aves > Passeriformes > Paridae > Anthoscopus > Anthoscopus minutus. The sequence continues at coordinate 13,277 of VWYI01029966.1, read as the reverse complement.
CTGAGATACTCTGTGTATGTGTGTGTTTGAGAAACCAAAACAAAACAATATCTTCCACAGCCTTCATCCACACACTCATCCAGAAACAGAAAAGGGAGCACAGAAGAGAAAATTAAATGGCTTTTAAAAGTTTCATAAATAGCCACAGTATGGAGTTTCCCTGTCCAAAATCTCTAACCATCTGTCATCTGCAGAGACTTTGATGCTACAAAAATTAAACTGTTAGTAAGGGTAAATCTGTATACCTGCTTGAAACACCATTTATTTCACACCTTATACACAGGAGAGGTTAGTTACTCCTCAATTCTCGTGGGCTTTTTTCAGCCTGGAGACAAAAGGAAAAGCGGGACTATAGCAAGGAGAGGCATTTACGAAGCTCCCGTGGGGCAGCGAGAGCCAGCCCAGCGCAGCGCGGCCAGGCAGGGACGAGCGGCGCCTCGGCCGCCGCCAGCGCGGCCGCCCTCAGCGGGGCCAGCGGGGCCGCCCTCAGCGGGGACAGCGC
>VWYI01029966.1:0-12674 GCA_013399455.1 Anthoscopus minutus | reverse complement strand
GACAGCGGGGCCGCCCTCAGCGGGGCCAGCGCGGCCGCCCTCAGCGGGACCAGCGCGGCCGCCCCCAGCGGGGCCAGCGCGGCCGCCCCCAGCGGGGCCTGACGCCGAACCGGACCGGCAGAACATCTCCCTTTATCCCTTATGGGGAGCCTGTTTCCAGCTAGTAACGAGCTGGCACAAAGGGAGCGAGCTACAGCTCGGGGGGGCTCGCGTTTGCCCTCTGCACGGATGGAAATAGCGCACGGTGCATCGGGACTTCAGCATTCCAGAAAGCTCACACTTCAGAAAGGAGTTACAGAAAAGTCACTCAGGACAATGAAAGGCCTGAATGCCATTCTTCCTCGCTGAACAAAAGAACTAGAAGTCTATGAAATTGCCCAGGTGTTGAGCAGTCATTTCAAGCTTCGGCCTGAAGGTATTCCTCATGGTATAAAAGATCCCACTCTGGCCTTGTGCATGTTTGCAAGTCTCCAGTTTGGTTCCATGTTAACACATAACTCAAAAGGTATGACAACAATAATATAATATACACGATAAGAAGCCCTATTCCCAAGTGTGGACTCCCATGGAAACATTCCATCCCACATTTAATCTAGACAGATTAAAATTTGCTTTTTTGATTGATTGCAGTCGCATAATATTTGCTGCTTTACTTGGATCCAAAGTAAAATTTTAAGAGTATATCCTTACTATTTAATTAAAACATAGTCTCAATTCAACACAAATGTTTGTCCCATCAAAATCTACCTAGATTTAAAAGATGAACTGGGCTGAAAGTTACAACTAGTGATTTAAAAGAAAGGCATATTTTCCTTATTTCAAATTATCGATGACTTTATGAAGCATTTACTGGTTTTAAACTCCGCTCATCTTAGGGCAGCATCTGTACAGTACCAGGTACAGTGCAAACGTGACATCTAGTGGCCAGTGGAGAGAGAATAAAATACAGGATTCCTTTAAACACTAGCACTTATGAACTTGCAGTTTATACTTTCTTTTTGTGCAATCACTGACAGGGGTGATAGTAATCATTTGTTACAGGAAAAGTGAGACCAAATATCTGGCATGCAATTACTTTAAAAGAGAAATCAAGAGTTTCTATCAAATCATGGTGGAACAATATTGTATAACACTTACCAAAGAGCAGAGTACAATGTTTACGGCTGAAAAAAACCATAATTAAGAAGCCTTTTGTGCACAGATTACAAAATAAATTTTAAGTGATGCTCAGAGAGTCAGTGAGTTAACTCTCCACCTTCTCTTCCAATGTTAATCAATTTAAATTAATGCAGAAGCAAACAAAAAGGTCTGAAACTTCAAAGGTTACTGCCATAGAGAAGTAGAATAAACAGTCCAATGGTCCACTAATGTGCAACCGATTACTTTCCAAATAAATCCGAAGTACTGCAGGGATGTCTTTGTCCAATTTATGTTTGGGTAGGAGATTTAACTATTGCCTTAAGATGTAAAGGTAAATTTGGAAAGCTGATGAAGACTGTGAAAACTCCAAACACTGAAGTGTGACACTCAGCAAAAAACTACCTCCTACAATTATTACTAAAAATTAAACCACGTAAATAACGATTTCCTACATAATTAACATTTTCTTCATGAAATCCTCACTTTACACGAGAGGATTTCTTAAGAAAAAAATCCATGAAATTGGAATGACTAAACATCAGAGCAAGAATTACTTTGTTTTAATAACAAAGGTTTCAGTAGATTCCATATATAATGCATTTAGACACTGCTAATTGGAAAAGGGGTAGTCACCCAACTATGAATGGGTTATACATGTACACAAATCCAAGATCTTTTCTTCTTAAACAAATTGCCAAATAGTACATGTATCTATCTCAGAATCCCTACAGAAAAAGAACTAATTAATTTCTTATTTAAACTCCTTATCTTGGACTCAAGTTGTTTGTTTAGAGCATCAATTGCCTTCAAAAGCACCAAAAAATGAAGTATGTAATTTCTATCCGGGAACATTCTCAGAGACAGAACTCTGTATATTTCTAGAGTCTACCTTCACAACAAGTCCAAAATCAAATCTTAAGAGGAAATAGAACATAAAGCCCAGCAAAATAAAACAAACTGGATATTAAGGTTGACTTCCTAGGGAAATTAGACTTTTTTATGCTCTTTGTCCTATTATCTTCATGACTGTAAACTCTGCCAGCAACTTTTAAATTAGTTTAGTAATCTCAAATAAATTTGAAAGCCACTAGAAATTTCATGAAAGTCTAGGAAAAACCTGGGGAGGGGAAGCAGAGAGAGAGGGAAAGAGAGCAAGCTAAAGGGAAATAATGCAAATTTCCTTGTTACTTCTCTGACTTGATAACAGGTGGCTGGCAGATGCTTGTAGTTACAGCCCAACACTCTTGTCTCTCTCAGAAGGGAATTACTGATAAGGCCAGAGGGCAAAGGCCACAAACCTGTGACAGGTTAGGCTATTTCAACCCCACTGATCATAAACACTGACTTGTTTATTCTTTAATTTTTAAATAATATAGTTCCATACTTCACTTAAATGGTCCTTCTTTTTAAAATAGTCTGACTAAATTATTTATGTATGTATGTATGCAACGTGAACAGACTGAAAGGCTTTAAATGTAGGACTCTTCCATTATATCTGACCTTTCCATACAGGTATTATAGGAAGCTATGGATTAAGCACAGTGTAGCTGAATTCTGAAAGTACTATTACAAACCTGTAGCTGAAATAAATAATCATAGCTACACTAATATTAGCATATCAAATTAGACCAGCTGAAAATATTCTATCCATACAAGCTCAATACAATAGTTATGTACATTACAGTGTACAGGACAAAACAAATTAAATATTTCACTCATATCATTATTTATTTAAATAAACTATAGTGACAGTCTGGCACTATTATACTAGACAAGCTCTGACCTCGATCTCTTAAATTTAAAATTTTGTCATTATAGAGCTCAGGACAGAACCAACACTTAAAAGAAGGTGACAGAGTAGTCTGGAAAATGGTTATGGTTAATTTGGTTTTGGGTTTTGTTTGGGGTTTTTTGTGGTTTTGAGGGGGGAGCATAGGGTCGGTTTTGTTGTTTTTTTCCCTCTGATTTACAACATATGAAGATTACTTGGACACATCTACGCAGCATAATCCAGTAGGTTATGCCCCTTATTTTCACATACTAATCAGCTTGAAGAAAACCTTAAAATATTAGCACTTTCTTATTTCATCAGTAAGTCCAAAAGATTCTTATCTTACTTTTCATTACCATAACTAAAAGGAGAGAGAGAGACATCCAGAATGCAGAGTCCTGGGGAGCTAAGTTTGCAAAATCTAACAATGGCATGCAAAAATAAATAAGAGCATCCCACTAATGGGATTAATGCATTGGAATTAAGAGCTTGGATAATACATTAGATGCTGCAAAACCATCAAAATCATGCTATTAGTTTACACTAAATAACAGAAAGGCATTAGAGTTTTATCTGTATTGATTTCATTTTCCAATCTCTTAAAATAAGGTTTTATTTGAACTATGTACAAATGGAGGTAGTATATTTTTGCTGGTTTAATGAAAAATTTAAAAATTTTGCTTTTCTCTACCAATAATGTGATGGTTTAAAAAATTAAGCACTTTAAAATACAATAAGAACAACAGGAGCCCTTTTAAAGGGCAGCATCTTGTCCTAGTGAATCATTAGTAAATTACTAGCAAATCAGCTTATATGTAGGTAATGGACTTCACATAAACTATGCTTATTGATAATAAAGATACTTTGCATGCTATTATAATATTTGTTCCATGACTGTATATTTATGTCTGTTAAGTTAATCAAATCTTTTTTGGAAGAATATTCTTAGGAATATTCTTGATGACAAAAACACTGACTTATGCTGATAACAGGCTGTAGAACTCTGATCACTATTTATGTATTTTTAGTATTTTCATAGTAAAGCTATGCTCAGCAAGATAAATAGCTAATAACTAGTAAAATTACTCAAAAGGATAAAATGTTTGATAACATGGCTTCTTTCTAACAGCTTTTGCTTTAATATGAAAATAAATTTTACAGAATTATCTGAATTAATTTTTGCCATAATTTAGGAGTTTTAAATTTAGAAAGAATGAAATGTAGATATTGAAAAATACTCCCAGAACACCTATACTACTTGTCATAAAAGAAAAAATCTGTACCAAAAATCACTATCAGTTATCTGCTATACTGCTTACTTGAGAGCATTTGCTGGCCGTTGTTTAGAGTAATTCTGTGAGAATAATGGAATTCAGCCTGACAAAGATCAGTTGTTTGATGACAGTAATTTAACTTTTTTCTTACTCCATCTCACATACAGAATTAGGGAATTAATGCTACAGTGATGCAAACACATTGAAAGTTATCATCAATTCAGATACTTGTAATTTAATTAATTACATTTTTCAAGACATGTCTTCTATTCGATAAACTTTTTTGTTACATATTTCCCTGCACAAAGTGTCAGTCTGAGCATTCTTCATGAAAATAAAATAGCACAGAGCAACTACAACAATCTAGATTGCACTAAATGGGGAAAATAGATATTATTTTTTATTTTCAATATGTAAAAATTACTTAAGAAAAGAGATTAAAAGACTTTCTTTCAAATAGCAGAAAAGCATTGGAAACCTATGCTTCAATAGATGAGTTCCAAATCAGCTCAAATATAGGACAGCAGGTGGCACTGACAACATGCTAATCTTAAAGCAGCTGTGTTGAACTGGTGCAAAATTCATCATACTACATCATTATTTAATATGAGGTTGTAAATGTAGAGAACATAATCTCATCTTTCACAATACTTTATCCCTTGGTGCAAGTGTTCGCCTTGATATTGCTTCTTCCTAAACTTCATTAATGCAGTTACAGAGACAGAAGATATTCACAGAGATGTATCATGACAGGACAAGAGTCAGCAATAATTGCTGCAGGAGAAATTCCACCTGCACATCTGAACAAAAGCTCTTTGCCTTGAGAACAATTAACACAGGGAAAGTTTGCCCAAAGAACTGGTAGAATCCACCTCACTCAAGTGATCCAGGCTTGACTGGATAACTCAATCTGTGGCGCTGCCTTTAATTAGAGACTGGAACAGAAGATCCCCAGTTCTTGCCAATCTAGCTTGTTCTGTGTCTCAGTACAGACAGGCCACACAACTCAGTACCATGATGAGAAGCTTAGACACTAATCCAGACAGCTGTAACATACACATGGGCAGTAAAACTCAACAGATAATACTGCAGCATGGAATTAACATGTTGTTAGCAGGGAAAATTGTTCAGCTTTTTACAGCTCACGGGTCCAGAGCCAGCTTATTATAGCTGGTGCCTCAAACTTGCCAGTGTACCTGTGACGTTGAAGACACACTTTTGTTCTTTGCATGTCATTCAGCCATAGTAAAGAGGAGTAAAGTCAAGTCATTCTTTATACAGGCCACAGAGAAACTAACCTGAAGGCCACAGTCAATATGCAAGCAATAACTTGATGCTACTATTTAATACTTACATTTTCTAACCCAAGAAGAACCAAGAGTGGGATTGTTGTCATTCCTCCTTGGATCCACTCTTCTAGGGAAACAGTGCCATCATGGTCATAGTCAATTTCTTCCATCATTTCATGAAGAATCTACAATTTAATGAAAAATCTTGTAGTGTTGTATTTTATCGTTACTATATTGTAATACAGCGAGTTGTTAGGACATGTGCAGATCTCCAATTCTCTCATACAAAAAGTAAGAAAAATATTACTTGCATGATAGCTGTAGTCAAATGAGTATGGACAGTTCAGAAAACAAAGTGTCATACTCCTGTTTACATTTTATTAACACCTAAAGGCCCCAAAACTTGTAACCTTTGGGCACTCATTCTTAAAAAATTTTCAGAGACAAACCAGTTATGTTATAGAAGTAATTATTAAATTTATTGAACATTTTATAGATCAGACCTGAACAGCAAAATATCAGTAAAAATGCTAATTCCCAGAGCCATAATGGAACATAGGCTATCCTCATTTCTATGTTATTCACCTATGGAATGCTGCATGGATATGAAATATCACAAAATTACGACAGCTGTCTCTAGCAACATTAAAAAATTGTGATAAATGGATACTTACTGGACTTAATTCAGTAATATCCCATTCAAGGTATTCTGCAACATGCATCATTTGAGCAATGATATTTTCCAGCTCCTACAGATAAATGAAAAAGTATGATATTTAATGCAAGGTTATGAAGAAAAATTCTACTGCAAGCAACTAATAATTCAACCATATTGCATTCAGTGACACTATTTCATCAACAACCCTGATGAAATGCACTTTACACTGGAAGCTGTACACTGTACACTGTACTTGAGAATACACAGTATTCTCAAGTGAACCTGCTTACCAGCAAAACATCCTGCATGGACTACAAAGCATTCAGGGAGGTGAAATATAGCCCCACAATCAAAGTAATTGAGAGCAGTCACAGACTCTTCCTTCCTAGTTATCTTTCAAGCACCCATGTTTCATAATCTGATTTCTACCCTGTGATAAGATTATGTAATGATCTTTAAATTCTATTACTCTAACAAATTATTTTTTGACATAATTGTATAAATCAGTGGATTCTGTAAACAACTACAGATTTGTTTTCTTATCACAAGAGTATTGCAATTTCCCTTGATCACAAATCACTAGGGCTTCTCCATACTTACATATACACTTTAGCTTCATAAACATGCTCAAATGCTTATCTAGGACCATTCCAAATTTTCATTTGTATCCAGGCATCTAACTCAACTTGGTATTGACTAAAATTAATGATGCCATATTTACTTTATACCTGTATATAATTTTGCTTCCCTATTTCCCTGCAACTTATGGGAATCACCTCCCCTTCCTTACCAAGCCATTCTGTGCTGTCTTGCTTCCAGAAGATACAAATAAGTGGAAAAAAAAGCCCGAAAAAAAGAAAAAGAAGAATACTGCTAATAAAACATTTCTGTCAGCAATCAGAAAAAACCAGTTACATCTTTTAAAATTGTATCCACATCTCCGCCTTTTCTTTAAACATTTGGTTGGGCTACTCCTCAAAACTTTGCTCTTAATATTGTTCTTCCATTCTTAATAATAACATGGAAGTTATGACATCTCTCCACATAAATCCACTGTGTGACTCTCACACTTAACCTTTTTAATGAAATCTTTACAAATGTTGCTTTCATACACATGTCTCAGCAGCATACTAGAATTACTGGAATCATATTAATATGTCCCCTGCAGTAATATCATTAAAAATCAGAAGACTATAGAACGGCACTCCATGACAGCAGTGTCAGCAACTGAAAATTTATACAGTTGTAGAAGCAGCATTTCTCATTGGGAAGCTTAAGCACTACTTTTCAAATGAATAAATTTTTAATGACTATATTCTATACTGGTTCTAATAATCAAGGATAAATATAAACTTGATTTGAATTAATGTAGCTTTGTATAGTTTTGCCATGTTGACATAATCTTACAATGCAATTCACAAACCTTACCGAACTATCCAGGTATCCATTCCCATCTGTATCATACAAGCGAAACATAACTGAAAAGAAAACAGAGAAGGAAACTCAGTTAGAAAACAAAACAAATACATCTGTTTTTCATAAAAAAAAACAACCCCAAACTAAAACACAGAACAACTAAGCCTGAGTTTCAAAGAAAGGACAAATACTAACATTTTTGTTTAATGATCAGACTAGTTGTAGACCCATCGAACAATCTGCATTACGTCAGAGGTTCACTCGGTAACTACCCTGCCACAGTGTCCCCAATGAGACATATTAGCCAGAGAGTGCAGCTGCACCTTTTCCACACCCTAACAGCTAATTTGGTCTGTGAACTTGATTTTGCTTCCCTCTAGAGATGATCTGTCTTCATGGTGAGTGCTACCAAAAGGCCCTTCTCTGTGATCTCATCAAATATAGGACAAGACACAATTGATCACAAACATTGATAAGCCTGCTTACATGACAGTGCTACTGTTCATAGGAATACTGTTAGCAGACTAAAAAGAAAATCCAGAAGCCTACAAATACATCACTCTTTGTGCCTACTTTCAGGGACAGTTTGTCAGAGCTCTGAAATCCAAATACCCACCATGCTCTTCAAAAGTGCAATTTTTTTTTTTATCCCTACACCTGTTTTTTAGGGATGAAGAAGTCAGCCCAGGTAGTTCCTGGTGGTTCCAGGACAATGTAATGCCTTCACCAACTGCAAAACACAAGTAATCTGTTGTCTAATCAGATGTCTCTGGAAACGTTACAGTAACAGATGAGCTATTTAACATTGAGGAATCCACACTGGATCCATAGCAGATGCTGCTACAGTCCAATAAATTTCACACACAAAGTTTACCATAATTTTCAGGAAACAATTAAATGAGAAGTGAAATTCTTGGCAATTAGGGAGTAAAGTTCAGAAAAAAATTTGATCATTTTTGGATTTCCATCAAAACATATTAACTGTTATATGTATTGGCTTGTTTAACTTATATCCTCCATCTTGGGAATGAATTGCTAATCCAACTGGGTGGAAAAAAGGTAAGCACTATACCTCTCTACCACGTCAGCAATTTTTGCCACTACCTTGCACTGTTTTTAAGAGCTGTAATACAAGATTGATGCTATTTACAGTAGTACACTATTTCATGCCACAAAGGCCCATGATTCATTAGTTACAAGTTAGGAAAACCTATAAAAATATCCCTCTTTCCCTGGAGTTACCATAGCAAATACATTTCAGCATAGAGCAGTTAATGCCAAAAGCCACCAGAGACTGGTACAGCCCCAGTTAGAAGCTTCCCTCAAAGCTTCTCAGAGCTTGACAGCTAATATTGTCTGGCAAAGGTACCATTAGGCATTCACATTTTCCAAAGGGATGAATCACTGAATCATTCAATGATAAAGTTAAAATCATTTGGCTCTTCCTCCTCCTCCTCTGTGATTCTTAGTTGAGAGAATGTTTTACATCAAGTTTTAGCATCTCCATGACCTTTACCCACTCCAGAGTAGAAATGCTTAATTTTTCTTTCTTTTAACATGAATCAGCAGTACTAATCAGTCACTTAAAACCAGAAATTAGTATAATTATAACTGTTTATCATTTGTAAAAACAAAGTCTTTCCAATTACATATGTATAGGGCAGGAAAAAAGCTCAATCTGTGCTCTTGGCTAGATTCTGAAAACTATGCTACTGGTGTGGTATGCAATCTCTCTTCTAGTCATACACTGGTAAGTTTTTATGCTCTTAATTTACACACTGTAGGAGAAAAAAAACCAAAACCAAACCTAGAGCAAAATTATAAAATCAACCAAACAGAAGTTCAGATGCAAACTACAGAGCCCAAATTTTTATGTTTTTCTTCCCATTCCCTTATCTGACTATACTGACTGGGCCCTCAATTTCTATTTCTAGATAGCAATTTAATCTTAAAAAGAGGACTTATGTTTTCTCAATGTATCTCTATGGGTAATTCTTGGGATCTTCTTTATATTCAGATCATATATAGATTATGAATAATAGATATGCCGAGCATGCCAAACAGGTGAGGCTCACACCATGCAAGACCTCTACACTCTTACTAGGTTAGAAAATCCATTTATCTTCTGGAATATTTATAAATCTATGAAAATCTGTAGATCATATAGATCCAAAGACAAAACATTATTTTCTCTTGGTTTAGTTTATCCTTCAGCCTACATCAAATTTTAATTGAAAGAACCATTTTCACATTCTGCTCATCCTGAATTAAGTTTTCAAACACTCAGCTATGACTCATTTTTTCCAATTTTTGTCCTATGGAACGAAAAATTAAACTCACTATTTGAAATTGGTATTAATGCTGGCAACAGCAGAACAAACCATTTTTCTTTTTTCCTTTCATTGCTACAAACTTATAATTTACATTACAGCCACAAGACCTACTGCTTTCAAATTTAGAAAAAGAGTTAAGTTATATCATTAATTTGTAATGAGAATTAAACTGAAATCAACAGAAAAGTCTGCCTACTATGGTGCAATATAAGCTGAAATTTAGATACTAGAAAGTGAAAATATGTGGTATATTTAAACTCTTTATGACAAAGAAGAAAATAAACCCATACAACAACCATGCCCAGAACTATATGCAGTAAATGCAACTGACTTTGAATACACAAAATATTTAAGTACCATACATATATTAGGATCATGTACTCTTGCTGCTAAATCATATAGAACACAGTCTTTTTGTCCATGCAGCTCCTATTGCAGGAAGTTCATGGAAAATCCCCATACCATAATTATCATCTCTCCTCCTTTCCATTGTATCAACTCCTGACACCAGGGGAGGCAACCGATCTCCATTTCATGCCATGGTTTTGCATCGAGCTCCTCAGAGCTCTGGTAAGGCTTGCATAACTTGCTACCATGCAGCAGCTATTACACTGTAAGTTAAAATCAGTCCTTGGATCTCAGTTTTTCTGTGCCTGTGCTCTGAATGAGCATTCCCCCACACATTTTCATATTTTAATCATATGATACCAAAACAGTATTACCAAATTTGGGGGATTTGCTGTGACCTTGCAGTATAAAGTTGCAACTACAGGTAACCAAACATCAAGATACTTCAGCAACATGTAACTTTGTAATGAAATTCTTACTCTGGCAGAAGCAGCCTACTGCCTCCACATCTTACCATATTGTGTATTTACTTTCCATATGAGAGCCTGATCCCACAGATCTTTTATAATCAGACCAGTTATTTATACTGAAGAGCACTGCATCTCAGTAAGGTATGATTGGTCTAACTGTTTAGCCACATGAAAAACTTGCTTCTAAAATTCTACAATAAAGAAACAGGTTTTCTTCTCTTTTTTCATCCAATTTATAGATCAACTTCCAGGGAGTTTTTTGAGGTTTGTGTTAATAGGTAGTGGTGTTGCACCTTAACGACCCAGGCCCCTAACTAAAATAAAATAAACAAAGAAAACAACCAAATAAGTTATTTCTCACCTCCTGTGTCAAACATTCCTTCCCAATAGTGATGCAGACTTGGATCATTCTTGGCTTTTCAGTATTCAGTAGTAGTGTAGAGCCCACAGTCTTTATTAGCAACTATTCTTTGTTTGAATTAGGATATTTAATGCAAGTTATTCACCCCAAATACAGATCTCTAAATATACTCAGTATGCTTTGTTGTTTCTCTAAGATCTGATAGTAATCAAGAGATGACAGTGCAGAGAGGATTATTGTAACTACAGAATGTCCAATCCTTACTCCCCATTTTAGCAAATGCTAGATAGACCAAATTTAGTTTAAAATCTCACCATCAGCAAGAATAAAAAATCATTTCTGCAATAAGGGTCACCTAGAACCATATTTTTATAATCCATCTGCTCAAAACAGATTCTTAAATTCACAAACAGAATATTTGATGATTTACAAAAACAAATACTTAAAATTAAAGAAGAACATACATTCTAGCTTGTCTTCAGGTCTTCCTCTTTCTAGCAGTGACAAATAGCAAACAATATCCTTCAGCTGTATCATATCTGGTAAATGTGAGTTGGCAGGAGTAGGAGGTCTGGATGTAGAGGTACCCTTGTTAAGTCTCAGACCTGGAAATAACCCATAGCCTTCGTTAGTCTGATCATATGACATAAGCAGAGAATAAAAACATAACTCTTGCATGCATTCATCTTTGTTTTATGTAAGTCTCAGATTACTTCATAATTTAAATATAAAGTTTTAAACAATTCATGTTCATAGTTTATCCAGCAAAGGTAGAATTAAAATAAACTATCCAAAGAAAAAGCCCACCTAATTACGGGAATGGCGTAACGTTTTTTTAATTTGTGCTGATCTGATTTCATTTGACTACAAAACAATTTAGTGAATATTTTTGCACTACTATGCTAGATGTTAAGTACTAAAACAATCCCTGCCGAACTCTGCATTTACTTCCTTGTGCTCATCGAAGCTTCATTTAATTTACATATTGACAACAATTACACTAAAGATGCTTTAGCATTGATGAAAACTCTTCTAATAGGCAAGTGTATTGTTATCCCAAAAACACAGACAGATGTGTGTCAGTGCAGCACATACTTAAAACATGGAAGACTCAGTGACAGACTACTGAGAAAACAAATACAGAATTTAATTAATACTCATAACAATTCCTAGGACACTGTAATTAACAGCAGTTCCAGTGTACCACTTGGAATTAAAGTTTCAAAATTGCAAAACTTTTTGTTTCAATACAACATTAGTATGACCACTTGTGATGATATTCCTGCAATCTGCTGGACCAAAATGGCGAAAAATGGGAAGGACAGCAGAACACAGAAAAAGGAGTAAGAAAACTTTCTTTACAAGTTTGTTACATTTCTCACTGACTGAGGGTTGTCCCTCTCCCTCTAAACTTTGCTTGAAAGACTTCATTACAATCTGGATACATCTTCAAAAGCCTACATTTTAAAAGGCATGCCTACATGTCATGAGACACACTTGATAAAAGACTAAAAGAAGGTAAAAAAGAGTAAGTTGGAGTGAAAAATGTATCTTGGAATGAATTTCATTGTCATGGTTTCAGGCAAATAATAAACACTAAAAGTAAATATTAAA
>VWYI01029956.1:1090-22138 GCA_013399455.1 Anthoscopus minutus | reverse complement strand
TTGTTCATATAGTAGGAGTCTTCCTGCTGTGTGTATCCTTCCCCTTGGGAATAAGCAGAAATGTTACCTATCTATTTTAATTTGAAGTCACTTCGACACAAAATTGACCAAGCACCCTTCAAAAGCCAGTCTTACCACTTGCTGTCTGCAATGTTCTTTCCTCATCCTAAACTGAAAAAACAGCATGGAATGATTGTCCTGAAGCTTGACAAAAATCAGCACTTCTGGAACCACAACAACATTTTCTTGATTAGCTGAAGGACTTCACAGTACAGCATACAAGCAGTAACAGGACCTAATTTTACTCAGTATAGAATGGGCAAATAATGTCAGCCAAACATTTATGAATCCAATCAAAATTAGCCCAGAAACAGCAGTCTGGTAATCTTGCCAGTAAACTTACACTTTGAACAGAAAATAAAACTCTGTGGTTAGGGTGTCATAATTCTTGCCATTTTTTGGTAGATCTTTAATTTCCATAAAGGAATAGTTTGATTGTTAAAGATAAAACAAGTTTGCAGCAGGTGCAGAAATATATATAGTGTGAGTTGACAGCCAAAGCTGCCTCTTTGGACAGAAAAATGTCCACCTGAGCACAAGCAGCAATGCTAAAGTTCATTTAAGGACCCAGCAAAGTAAATGACCAGACACGAAGTAAAATCCACAAGGCCCCCATGAAATGCCCTTCAGGCTGCTCCAAGAGAAATGACCATAACATCAGAAATAACCACACTGTTCTCTTGGCAATGTGTAGAAATGGCACTGAGGGTGACACCTATCACCAAGCTTGTACTCCATTGTTTGGCTGTCATTGATTGGCCTGGACTAATCAGCCACTGAACTCTAACCATAAACATCAACTTGGCCTCTGCACAAAAATAAGTAATAAGATTGTTGTATGTTCAGATGAGAGCTCTCCTATGGCATGTTCAAGTAGGAAAGGGCAAGATTAATTTTGATGCAACCCTACACATTCTTCTTCACTGTCACTTTTTGTCATTCTTTTCTAGAACTGTCTTATTCAGCATCTTTCTGAAGTGTCTATGTTTAGGGTACATTGCTTCCTTTTAAAGTCAGCATTTTGCTTTACTGAGGTCTTTTCACACATGAAAGGAATGAGAAGGAGCAAAGCTTCTCACCACTACTAAGCAGAATCTATTATCTTTACTCATTTGGGTTTTTGGGGGTTCTGTTTGTTTGTCCATTTGTTTGTTTGTTTCCATGAGACTGTTCTTCTCAACCATACAGCCATAAATGAAACAGCCATACAGATAGGACAACACACTGCACTTCTGAGACCAAAATAAGCAGTCAAAGGGGAATTCTCTCAGCCTGGAGAGGCTTTGTTGATGGGGGGGAAGGGGGAGGGAAGCACACATTTCAGTATCTCTCTGTTATATGGGGTTTTTTTGTAAAATTGTCTTCCACATGCTCAACTCATCTTCACTGCAGTACGCTAGTGAAAAAGCTTACTGCTTTCAGCAAGAGTGAAGCTTATGCTGATGCAAACTTTTCAGATACACTCATTAATCTAGCATCTGGAAGCCTGTTAATCAGAGCCAAAAGGTTTCTTTAATACTCCCAGTGGCTTACAGTCCTCAGCAAGACTTTCCATTCTGTGAAGCGATTAGTTACTGTGTTACACAGAGGGGGAAAAAAGCTGAAATTTGTTACCGATTGTGCTCTCAGCAGTCACCCAGTTATAAAGCAATGCACCTGGAAATCCCTTCTCTGAAGTGCAGCACAATGAAGGCACTAAGTTGCCTATTATAGCTCCCTTCGGTCCCAACTTATGCTTAATTTTTAAGGATATTGAACAGGTTATTTGAGACACTGTTAGCAGTAACTTTAAAAATCTTCAGAGTTTTCATCTTGAATGCCAGCAAGCTTATTTGAGCCTGAGAAAGTAGTGAGATCACTTACAGTCTCCTGAGAGTGGAAAAAACCCATGCATTTATGCTCGTTCTTCCAAAGCTGCTTTTTGTATCAAGCTTTGTTATGATTTAGCTACAAGGCTAATCAAACCCAAAAAAAGAAGGCCAAAGGCTCCTTCTGGATATTACTCTACTATGATATATAAAGCAGTTAGTTGAAAGAAACAATGAATGCTGTTTTTTCTGCAGCCAAGATGAAATTAGGATGTGCAGGCTAATATAAACAAGACAGAGAAATTTAGTGCTATGGAAAGGAACTTTACTTTGAAGACAGTTCCCATTTGAGCTTTGTTACTATTTTTTTCCATTTGAATTAACAGGGATTCATTCCTGTTGTGATCCAGTGATTTCAGGGATACCTCCAGACACCTTGTTGCCCTAGGACACAGTCATCTTCAAAACCACCAGCATTTCTGTCTGATTATTGACATTTATTTTAGGTGAAGGGGGAGTCATATTCCTAACTCTAGCAAATTAGTACCACAAGAATGGCTTATTCTGAGAAAAATCCAGCACTGACAAGGAAAATAAAAACAACCAGAACCACAACAACAACAAAAAGGAACACATTCTTGTAAATCTTTCCAAATTAAAAAAAAAAGTCTTAGGCCAAATCCACAGCCACCCCAAAGCAGTGTAATTATCTCCTGAGACCTGAGCTTGGTTTCTCCAAAGGTCACCAGTTTTGCACTGAGTCATTTTATCTTTGGGCAATTCAGACCCTTTAAGCAAGGAATATTATTCTGAAATCAACTGAATAAATTCTGAACACATTCCTCTGCATCATCACTCTGTACTTTCCGTCCTCTGGCTGCTTGTGCCTGGCCCTCAGAGAAAATCCTTTGCCATACAGCACTGACACTTGGCAAATATTTTGGAGACGAAATCAAGGTCCTGGGAAAATTATAGGGTTCGTGAGAAGTAGAAATAAGCATTGGTCAAAAATATTTTTATGAAAAACTAAGACATTTTAGATGCAAAAATATATTTTTTTATTAGATGGCCCAATGTTGCTTTTACTCTTGCATTCTTCTCTTTGAGAAGAAAATCCTCAAAACCTCTTCCTGATCATAAATCATGAATATGGCTTGTCATCTAGTGAATTTTATGTGTAGATATCAGGATTTTGTCTGTGGTTTAACAGTTTTAGGGGAATGCACCGGAATAATTTTTTAAAATGTACTGTACTATGGTTAAGTGTGTAGAGATCTATACTACATCAAATTCACTTCTAAATATGAAATTAAGATGGAAAAGAAGTACAAAGTGGCGCTCAATCTAAATGGAGAAGGGAAGGTGCACCAACAAGACCTTTATGTGGGGGGAAAAAATAAGAAAGAAAAAAAACAGGGAAAATAGACAGTAAATAATTTCTAAGCCTTATATCACATAATTACCAAATTGTGAGGGTTCAAAGGGGTCCCTGTAGATTTTCCAACCACTCTGTCAAGGCAGGTTCACCTGCAGCAGGTGACACAGGAATGAATCCAGGTGGATTTGGATCCTCTCCAGAGAGCCTCCTTGGCAGCTGGTTCCAGTGCTCTGCCATCCCCAGTGTAAAGAAATTCTTCCTAATGCTAAGGTAGAATTTCTTGTGTTTTAGTTTATATGGCCATTGCTTCTTGTGCTGTTGCTGGGCACCACCAGAGAGAGTTTGGCACCATCCTCTTGGCACCTGACTTTGAGATATTTCTAAGTATTGATGAGATCCCCTTTCAGTCTGCTCTTCTCTAGGTTAAACATGATCAGTGGGTATTATTGAGTTATTTATCTTTCTCTTTTAGAAAATGAAATATAGCCACTTATCCTATTAAAGATTGCCTATAAATTACAGGTACTTAGTCTTCCAGGGAACATTTCAACTCCTTTCCATGAACTGTGCTAAATATGAGTTGCAGGATTTTTTAAGAAGTAAAACGTTACTAAAGGCCTCATAGTGATTGACAGAAAATGTGTCATCTTTTCACCTATCCTGAGACTTTTATAGCACTGGCATGAACATGTATGTGAACCAGTCACCCTCAAAATATTTCCTGTTGAAGTAACTGGGAATAAGCAGAGCCACTCAGACACATGTAACTGGTTTTATAATTTCCTATGATTTTCAGTTACTCTGAGCTATGAAGGAAGCCAAAAAACTAGCTTCAATGTATATGTCTACATGTCAAATGAACCCACATAAGTTTGTCCAGTGAGATCAGCAAATTACTTCAAAATCTGTCCTGAGATTAATGAAGACTGGTAATATTTCTACTGTTGTGTAGGGAGTGTATGAGGGAGTATTACATTATATGGTCAAAATTCCAGGAAGTTTACTGGGTTTTATTAAAATCTAGAGGACAATAATCCATTTTGCACCAGTCTCTTCCTTCATTTGCTTCATATACATTGTGACCCAAACTCATTTAGTGTAATTCCAGGCACAGAGTTTCCTGCATCATTTATCTCCCTGTGGAGTTGTTCTTTCTTTATTATGTTATGGACAAATGGTGGTTAGAGAGGCCTTCACAGCTAACCAGAAATACAAGAGTGTTTCAGTCCAGAGACTGGAGTGTGTCTTGAGCATAACTAACGACAGAGCAGGGCAGTCATCCTCCATGTCTGACAATTTAGAGGAATTCAGGTCTTGATATGAACATGTGCCAAAGGCAAGAAATATGACAAGCCCCACATAAGATGTAGGGGCAGAATGTCCCACAGAAGGGACATTTCTTTCCCACAGAAGGGACATTTCTTTCCCACAGAAGGGACATTTCCTTAACATTTCAGATGTCTTCTTTCTAGGCAGTTCAACCAAGAACTCATTTGGTGGAAGCACACATGTGCCTTTGGGTGGCAAAATCTAAACTGCTAAGTCCCAGAGAAATAACATGACTTTCCACAAACTTCCTCCAGTTACTTACCCAGGGCAGCCTATGAAATAAGGTGCTGGATGTAATCCCCTCCTCTCCATGTGGGTTTCTAGATGTTGAAAGCCAGGTAGTCCCAGGCCATGTAGTTTTATATCCTGTAGTTTATAGCTTACACCCTCATTCTGCAGTACCTTTTCAGTACTATATCATACAAAACGAAAAATAAGGTCAAATCTATGCTCCAGTTTTTCCCAAAGATTGTTAGTTGAAAAACACCTGGCCTAGTTCTAGCGTAGTAGACAAATATTTTCTGTAACTATTTGGTGCAATTTTTTAATAGATTCTAAGCCATATTCTTGAGAATACTGAGCCATTAATGTATTCAACTTTTGGTTTTAGTGCTCTACAGTCATAGCAGATGTTTAGAAAATTGTGTTCATAGGGTTGGATCTGTTGCATCTGCTTCTTCTGAGACATTCTGCCTTTCTAGCTCATTGCACTCTCATAAAATTAAATATAAGCCTAAAAACTGAGCTTGTCCTTGATATTAATCATGAAAAACAGAGAGAAAAGAGAAAGAAAGTTACAATTATGTGTATTTATAGGAACTGTTTTTGTAAACCAGAACAAAAACCAAAGTGAAAAAGTTTATTGGGTTCTCTGAATAACCATCGTTTATCTCCGTCAGTTGACTAAAACCACCATCTAAACAAAAAATAAATCCTGGTTGGAATTAAAACCATCAAGCAACAGTTTTGATAGGAAGCAGGATAGCCAAGCCAGTATCAGCAGGCAGCAGCCATAGGCTGCCTTGTCTTTAGCCTCTGCTATGGCTTTGAACCCTGTAGAACGCAGAGTAAGACAACCATTCTCACTCCTGCCTCCAAATGACTTACTTTGATATCATTTGGCAGCTATGATTTACAAAAATGTATTTACATCTGTTATTACTGCTTCTTATCCTGCAATTAAATTCCACATACAGATGCTTGCAGCTCCCCAGTTTTCCATTTTCAGACAAGTTTGCCCCAAAGACAAAGGTGACCAAGGATCTTGCTGTCTTAACTTGGGTTTGCTCTGTTCAGCTGGGCTGAACCATAAGCTGTTCTTGAGCAGATAAAAGCATATCAGTGGTCAGCCACAACTCTCTGATGATGTGGAAATCACATATCGGAGAAAATTTTACTTCTCCCTGTCCCAATTTGTCCCAGAATTTTGCTGGGCTATGAGATTTAACTTTGTAAGCATTTCCAAACTGCTCACTTTGAATCTTCAATTTATTCCATTTAATGTGGGGCACTGAAGATGCTGACATTCCAGCTTGCCCTTTGAAGATACCCAGCTCTCACTGTTGGCTGTGGTCCAAGGCACTTTTTAAGTAGCTTTGTGTTCATATAAGAAGAAAGAGGTATATAAGAGGGGAAAAAAGAGGATATAATCATCGATGCATAGGTAAACAAGATGGGGATTAGACTGGAAATATCAAGCATCACAGTCAAAATATACACAACAGGTGTGTATCAAGAAATAATTAATTTTTGGTTTCAGAAATATGAGGTTGTTTCAGATCCATTCCATCTAGATTCTAAATGTTAGGTACCTGTTATAAAACATTTATGTATACTTGGTCTACGTTATTTGAGAATCAGAGGCTGCTTTATAGAACAATTCTTTCTACCATCAAAGAAACCTTCCTTAAAATGAGATAGATAGGTCTCTGGAGCTCACTTTACCTTTTTTATCTCTCTCTTGTCTACAGAGGAAGCCAGTGAAAGGTGCTTAGTTGCCCATATATGTATTTCCTCTCATTTCAGCAACCCTAGATTACATAAGATGTCCAGAAGGAACTGGCAGTTATGGCATGGGACTTGCAAGTTCTTTCAATACAGGAGAGAGTGACCAGGTGGAATATCTGAAATCATCCCTAATCACAGAAAACCCTTTGCATGTGGCAGCAGAGCCCACCCTAGATGAATTATTAGCTTGGACTAGACTTTAGATGGCTAAATTTGGGTGAAATTAATCCTGACACCAGTGCTCAGTTTAGGTGTCTTGGACTGGACTTGGCTGCTGGCACATCTGTTGAGATGTTTTAGAGTTATGCTGTCTGGATACAGCTGCCACTCCAACACAGAGGTGCTACACAGGTCCTGCTTCGTATCTGCCAACCAACATCCCCCAACTGCACCAGATACCTGTGCTGACAACTAACCCAAGTAAATATCTGCGTTGTCTCATTTCTGGGGAGTCAATCTTCTGTTATCCAGGCCTACAAAATTTGGCTCTGTTTCAAGGAGAAGCAGTCAGGCATAAAATCTAGACAAAATCTAAGGTCAGATCTTTTAAATTCACTTAGGAACTTCTCTATCCAAGTATATCACTGTGCTAACATCAATGGGATGCCACTGGACTTGGACAGGAAAGTAATTTCAGATCCCTTGCAAAAGACAAGCCTCATTTCAAAAATGAAGGTAAGAGCACAGGTGTGAGACCTGACTACCTATTTCCTAGATGGAAATTAAGTAGATAAGGAGGACACTTGACAAATTAGTGCATTAATATTTTGCCTTTGGTAATAAAGGGAAAGAAGTATGTAACTGTCATGAGATAAAGATGAGTGGTTTTTTTTTAAAGTAAGAACAATTTATTAGGGGAAAGAGGAATAAACTGTGGCACAAAGAGACAGTTTCCACAACTACCAGCTTCCAATTTTGTTTTCCTTGTTTACCAGGGTTCAAATGCTTTCTTTTTTTTTTTTTCTGATTTTTTTACAGCATTAGAGACATCTAGTGGCTGAAAAGCATAAAAGAAGGACATATTCTGACAGGTCCTACTCCACCGTGAAATACATGGGGAAAAAATGGGCCAGTCACTCAATCCAATAAAGCTGAGGTAAAGGAAACCACTTTTCTTTTTGCAAAAGTTCTCCCAAAACATGGAGATGGGAAAAGAGGATAGAGGTGAGTGAATGATCGTGCATGTTGCATGTGGGCATGGAAAAGGGGAAGCACTGAGAGATACTGGTATCTTAGCCTGGAGTATAAAGCAACTTAACTGAGCCATGTGAAATGTAAACGTACTCTCACTCAGTTCTGTCCTGAATCTCATGCAAAATAAAAAAGTTGTTTGGTTTTTTTACAGCCCTTGCAATCACCAATATAGAACATGACTGGAAGTTTATCCCAGGTCATCAGAAGTTGCATAGAAATTAAAGTTGTTTCTTGAAAAGCCAAGTAGAAAATTTCCTGCCTACTGTTGAGAAAATCACCCTTAGTTAAAAAGTGAAAAAATCATAACAGTCTGGAATTCAACAATTGGCTGGAAAAAATAGGACAGTTTTCTACCTGCTGCAATTCTGTTGAAATCAAGGAGTTATACAGCAGACTAAACTGATGCAGTGTATTCTAATAATAACACAAAAGCTCTCACTTAAGAAAAAACAAAAAAACGAAACAAACAAAACAAAACAAAACAATAAACAGAAAAAACCCCACAACATATATTGTTTAAATGTTGATTTCTACTATGAGTAGTTAAAAGTTTCTCCCCAGAATTGTCTTTCAGAGCACTGCTTACTAGGGGAAACCAGGATTCACAGAGATGTCATGTACATCTGCATCTTACCCCTAAAAGGACAAGGGGCATTGAGATATACACAGTGTAGATGAAATCTACAGACTCCTCAGGCAACTTTGCTATTTAGAGCACCAATATGTATAGAGACTGTATAGAAAGTCAGATAGCTCATAAATATCAGAAAACATTTCTGTCTATTTTCCTTTAGGCAGTTACACCCAATCCATTTGGAATGAGATAGAATATCTTTTCTCTTACATTGTGTATGAGTTGCTCAAACATGTATCTACCTATGGATCATGACAGAAGGTGGATGTGTTTTTGTGTCTTGCAACACTTTGTTGCTTGGTGTAGACTAGGCATATTTTCCTTGATACTTCACCCTGGGGCATTTGCCACTGTTTTGGAAGAAAAGGCACTCTTCCAAAGAGTACCTGAGGATCCTGAGCCAGAAGAAGCCTCTGGGTTTCTGGGTAAGGCATGAAAGACACAGAAGAGGAGAGACCCAGGCATAAGGGAGACTGCAGTACCCACAGAAAATGAGAAACCACGGAAAAGTTTGGTGGAAAATAGCCCTGTTAAGATGTGGAGACATAAAGCAAGAGCTTTTTCATGGGTCATCCTCGTTGTTTTTTCCAAAATAAAACCTAACATTGAGGATTCCAAGCTCACCATAGGATGTCCTTGGTGTGCTCTGTTTCAGAGTACAGTGAGTGGATGCACTTTCTGAGTCTTCACAGAATCATGGAATCACAGAATGGTCTGGGTTGGAAAGGCCCTTAAAGATCATCCAGTTCCAACCTCTCTGCCATGAGCAGGGAAGCCACTGACTAGATCAGCCTGTATGTCAGGTACTGAACACAAGACAACCTGGTTCTGCCCAGTTTATTACGAAGCAGAATGAGCCCATGATAGCATGGAATGGGACAGCCCACTTTCACCAGCATAAGCAGAGAGTTCTGCAAGTGAGAAAGTCTGAAACCTAATCTTTCAGACTCTCTGACAAAACTTTAGGTATGCACATTATCTGTACTTTCCAGAAAATCGAGGATAAAATTACCCTTGGCAGTTTTTCTTCTTCCTCATTCCTGCTGGGGCAAGTCGAGCCTGTAAGCCCATGTATAAACTGCAGAGAGATTTAATAAAATTAATCTACAGATGAATAACAAGTTCTAAGTTTTTGAACTAATGAGAAATACAACACGCTTTTTGGTAGCCCAATTGCTTGCTCTATTATTTTATGACTGAACATTTTATTTCATCTACCCAAATTATCCTCTAATTGTCACAGTCTGGTTACATATAAGCATTTCGTCCAGGTTATCAAAAGCAACATGTCAGGTATCTATTCACTCTACAGACCAGCCTTCCAGTGACAAAAATGCAGTTATCCTCATTGAGAAAGTGTTAAAATATCACTGGTTCTGGCAACACCGTGGATGTCTCAATCTGCTTCTTCCTTTTTTATGCCAAAATGCATCCATGTTCCTGTCAATACTACCACTGCCTCTGCACAATAACCATTAGGTTCTCTCATATCAGTTATCCAGAGTGCCTGCTAAGCTGACCCATCACACAGTAACTATGAGTCACCTACTTCTTTTTATTTTTGGCTGGTAACCAAGATGCTCCAATTGATTTTTTTTTTAATTTATTTTTTTTTACTAATTCCCAGCAAGATCAATGTGCAACCGAAATTTAGTGCCACGTGGCTCTCTCCATCACAAATCAGATGTCTGGCTGCAGCACCAGGAGACACAAGGACCGACAACAAAGAATAGGTGGAATTGAAGATAAGGTACATATTATGCACCAAAATGTATCCATCAGCCAAATGGGTGTGAGTTGACTGCATACCACTGGCTCCTCCAAACCAATGCTCTCACTTTCTGTAGGGATGGTATCACTGCTCAGGTTTATTGGTTTATTTTCTGTGCTGATCTGTACCTGCGTAAGGGCTTATCTCAGTTATCTATATCTGGGGACACAATTTGACTATATCTAAGTAGAAACTTGCAGATACATGATGCAATATAACAAGGTACCTTAACCCTTGGTCCCTGTTTTGCATCTCTCCAGTGGCTTCACTTTATCTGTTCTTTGAATCCAGCCAAGGTACTGCAGCAAACAGAATCAACCCTTTCCTGCTTGATTAAGTGACAAAACTGCAAAGAGAAGATGATAACCTTGATTATTAATACGTTAAAAAAAATAAACAAGGTCAGCACACTGTTTCAAGCACTGGTGCATGATTATCCTTCCCAGCTAACTGCTGACAAGAGCTTTGCCACTGTCATGACCAAATTCCACACTCCCAGACCATCTCTTGTATCAGTGAGGGTTGGCACAGACCAACCAAATTAAATTTTCACTCACCTGAAGGCATGGAAAAAGTCATGTTTCTTGGAGAAAGAATTAGGTCGCGGTGAGTGTGTCACATGAGCCAGCTTGACTTACTTAATCTGTTAAACTCAGTGCTCCTATCAGTCCTGCTCAATCAAACACTCTCTCACCAGCCTGCCAGAACTCTCAAACAGAACTAATCATGACCTCTAAGAATGGTTATGTTCAACTTTGGGGCCCAAAGATCCCTCATCATTCATAGCTTTGTTTACTTCTTGCATTTATTCATTCAGTGTCCCAGAGAACAGAAGCAGCTATATAGATTGATCACTTTTGACAATACTGGCATGTCCTCCAGTGTCTTATTTTCAAAATCCACCCCTGCAGGTTTATGGCTTGAATAGAAACTGCACAATATCTCATGTTGGTTTTTGCAACAAAGAAGCAGCTTGAATATGCTAACTGTATTATATTGCTTTTCATTTGCTCTGGTTTTCTTTTAAAATAAGAGGGCATAAACCATAAAATCACCCACACCCCCTCACTGAATGGTTAGCTCCAGGAAACATATTCATCTGTAGCTCATTGACTACCAGACAGCTATTAGTTTTGCCCTCAGCAAAATTAGCTATAAGATCAAGGCTTATTTCAAACAATCAGTAAGTCAAGCAGGCTTGTATGAAACCAATTTCCCATTTTCACTGGTATGGAAATAATGCTTTTGGCAGGATTTCACTATCCCGTGTATCCGTCTAAAAAATCTGTGCCAAAATCTTTGCCATAACATTTCCTACCCTTAGTAGCTGTGTTATTCCAAATCATAGAATCTTTTTGGTTGGAAAACACATCCAAGATGTGTTTGAGTTCAACTGCTAACCCAGCAACTGCCAAGTTACCAGTAACCTATATCACTAAATGCCTCATCTACACCTCTTTAAATACTTTCAGGGGTAGTAACACAACCCACGGTTCCAGTGCCTAACAACCTTTTTGTGTGAAGACATTTTTCCTAGTATCTAAACTAAATCTCCCCTGGCACAGCCTGAGACCATTTCCGACTGATGTATCACTTGTTCCCTGGGAGAAGAGGCTGACCCCCATCTGACTATACCCTCCTTCCAAGCAGTTGCAGAGTGACAAGGTCCCCCTGAGCCTCCTTTTCTCCAGGGCAAACACCCCCAGCTCCCTCAGCTGCTCCTCACAGGACTTGTGCCCCAGACCCTTCCCCAGCTCCCCTGCCTTTCTCTGGACACGCTCCAGCCCCTCAAAGTCTTTCTGGCAGTGAGGGGCCCAGAACTGAGCACAGGATTTGAGGTGTGGCCTCAGCAGTGCTGAGCACAGGGGGACAGTCCCTGCCCTGCTCCTGCTGGCCACACCATTGCTGAGCCAGGCTAGGGTGCCACTGGCCTGCCTGGGGCAATGGGCACACCCTGGATCATGTTCAGCTGCTGGTGTCCAGTACTCTCAACTTTCCTGGACTGGTTGGACTCTCAACCAGTCTCCTAAACAGTCCAAAATTTGCCCTCTGGAAGTCCAAGGTTGCAGTTCTTCTGATCCCCACCCTACACTTGAGGATCAGTAACCATCATTTCACGATCACTGCACTCAAGACAATTCCAGTCATCACACCATACACCAGTACTTCTCTGTCTACAAGCAAAAAGTTCAGAGGGTCACCTCCAGCTGTGTCAGAAAAATATTATGTCTCGGTAAAATACTGTTGGAAATTCCCATATTGTCTTTGCTGAAATTTTCCATGTAGATTATACCGCACGCCATTCTTTTAAGCCTATCTGATGTGTTACTAGGAAAATAAATCATATCAGATCTATTTCAGAAATAAATCAAGTACACCAGCTAAGACTTACAAACCTCACTGCTTTCATTAAATGGTAGCAGGCTGCTCACTGGTTTTGGGGGTTTTATTTCATTTTAAATCTTCTCAAAAGTTCTCCATGCTTAATGTCTGCCAAATCCATTACTCTCACAGATCTCTCACACACAATATATCTCCTCTACAAAACCATAAGTGGAGCCCCTAGGTAAGATATTTTTCAGTCTGTATCATAATATTCTAATTACTGTCTAATGGCACTTCCTAGGAAAAAAAAGAAAATATAAAAAAGTATAATTAAGCAAAGCAACCTAAGGCCATACCAGTCCTAGGGGTTAAGACTTGGATAATCACATATATAGTGAATTTAAATTCCTCTCTTTAAATTATCACCCAATGAAAATTAAAATGTAGATTTTCAGAGGATCAAAGGTCATTAATCCTTGGTTACACACTGGTTACCTCCATGATAAAAGAATATAAATAATCATCCATGGTTTACATTAAATTTCATGTTGTGTTAATATAACCAAGATTCCCCTTTTCAAATGCAATGATAAATATGCTCACAAAGCTTTCCCTTAACACACCTCAGAGTACAATATGTGCACACTTCTCACAGAAATGATTTCCTGACAGATTATTTGGGGTGAAAAATATAATCTCCAAGATGTGTTAAAGTGTGACATTAATAGATGCAGATGTGTTTTGAGTAATCTAATGATTTCCACATTTTTAAATTCAATTTTCCAAAACTTTATATTTGTATGTTTGTATTGCCTATGTACATTATTTGTTATTTTAAAATTATGTTTGCATACATCAAATTGTCCATTCATTAAAAGAAAAATTACACATGCAGCACCAGGTGCTGGAGTTAAGGTGTTTTTTCTAAATAAGTATGTTTCCCTTTTATATGGAAAGCAGTATTAAGAGCACTAAATCATCTGTCTCTAGAAACACATATGAACTGTAAATGAATAAGGTAGGCAATTTTGTTTAATTAGAATCAATAGTATCATCCTTTAATTAAAGAATATTGATTGTGTTATGCAGAGGGAAGGCGATATGCTTTCTGTTTGACTTGCAAAATTATGTCAAGGGTCAGACTGGACTTATACATGGAATACTCCATTCAAGAAGAGTAATCACTCTGAATTCACCTAGGACCTTTCCTCAAGGCACACAAGTGGAAACCCAATACTGAATCTTTACAAAGAAAACAGACATTTTTAACTGAGAAAAATGTGAGCTTTTTTATATTCCTCCTCGAGAGGATCTTCAGAGAGGCAGAGCATCCTATTTTCTTCCTGCTTCCTGTGTCAGGAAGATCAATAGGGAAGTGCATGGATCAGGAACCTCATTGCTTTTGCAACATGTCCCATACACATACAACACACAATTTCATGACAGTTCAAGGAATGGTATGATGAGAAAACAAAGTTGCCTCATGTGTCATCATTTTGTTTTAAGACCTGAGTGCTGTGGCTTTAAGCTGTTGATATAAGAATGACATGCAGTCCCCAGTATTCCCATTTTCCTCTACACAGCCAAAGTGAACCTCAGAATTGCATGGTACTGAACACTGATACTGTATTAAGCCACCAATTAAGTGCTGAAATACACACTAGTTCATGTCAATAACAGTGACAAAGAGGCATGCTCTCAAAAAAAAAAAGACTGTGCAAGTCTGAAATACTTCTTTCACAATAACCAGCTAAGCCAGACATCATGAGCAAAGTAGAAAAAAAAAAGTTAAAAAGCAATTGTGTGCCTATCTACAAAGTCCCTGCAGACTGAAATTTAGCTGAGCTGTCCGAGGGGAGGAACAAGGGTGTAAGCATGTATCCGTAAGTTGCAGGAAATATTCCATGTTTAAACATACATGGTCACTAATCAGTAACTGCAGGTCTTTTCAGCAACCACTTGTTTGCACCCTTATCATCATTAGTCATTACTAGAATTACAAGGCCATAAACTTCAACTCAAAATGAAACCATTATTTAAAAAATAAAGCAAAATTAAACAAATGTATACAAGGAGGTATTCTAGTTTCCCAGAGGTCCTCTGGAAAAGAACAGGAGGAGGAATGGAAAAACTGATGCAGAGGGTTGAAAAGACCCCATTTTATAATGGGTTTCTGATTACATTTTACACCACTCCCAGTTTGGTGCTCTTAGACCTGCACCTCTACATTCTTTGTGTTGGCAGGGACTAAGACCTCAGATTTTGCTCTGAAGTAAATTATGCCATCAGTTATATGTGTTTACTGGCTTTTGTCATTACACAGCCTATATCCTAAAATGGACACACACATACATGTGCAGGCTTCCCCTCCTGGACCACATCAAGGGTGGGAAATCATGGACATGCAAACAATGCCAGTAGGTAGATGCCTTCACCTATGGATCACGTAGGGAGGATTTCCATGTGTCAGTGTGCATGGTATTACACAGGACAGTCTGTGCAATGCCCTGCTGCCCCATCAGTAGAAACGATAGCACGCGTGCCTCTGTGCACCATGGGGCTGTGCACCATGGATGGTGAGAATGAGCACCTGCTGATGGAAAACATACAGGTCAGTGGTTACCCCTGCCAATAAATGGGAAAACAATGCAACATCTCCTCCTCCAGCAAAACCAACAGATGGTATGAGCATGAGCATCACTCCATCAGCAAAACTGCAATTGCAGCAGGAATCAGAGATACCTCCATTCATTTCCATATATTATGTTGATATTGGGAGTAACATTCAGGTCAATTTTTCTTGCAGTCTTTTAAAATGAAATGATATATTTATTTGATTGATCACATCCTAAGCATTCTCCATTTCAAAACTTCACTTTATGGGTTATTTCCCCTCAGCTATCATTAATACAATGCCCAAGCTAATGAAGCACTCAGTAGAATGTAAATACTAATGAAGTGTGCTGGACTTCTAGCTAGTAGGTCTGTAGGGGGAAGAGAATCGAACAGGTGAATAAAATTGTGTAAATATATAGCTGTTATTCATAGGACAGTCTAGAGAGCATTTCGATTTTTTTTTTAATCCTCTCATCCTTCTTGTTCCTTGTTCTTCATGTTGCATGTTTGTGCATATGAGACTTTGGGTTGACACAAACCCAGAAGATTTCTTGTTGGAAGAGGTATTGCTTGGTTGGCTGCACAGGAAAGAAAATGTTGCTCTTTGTTTGGGAAATATTGTTTGGGAACAATGTGTATAAGTTTTCCCCATAATGACATGAGCTATTTAAGCAGAGTTCTTTCCTACTGCCAAAAGATAAGTGTATGGATAGTTTGGTGACACAATTATGCCTACTAAAAACAACATTTTCATGCCTCTTCCTGTCAGACAGGCAAAGCATTGCAGAGTACAGCTGATATTTGTGGGAAGGCACCCCTCATGTGCTCATGAGGAATCTCAGCTTGTATTTCTTCTGTAAGGAATGGCCTTGAGGCTCTGCAAAGCCCAAAGACAAGGAAGTGCTGTGGCAACAGTTCAAAGTGGCTTTTAGTTCCCTGTGGTGCAGTGGTCAGAGAAAAATATGAGTCCCTGTGTGCACATCTGACTGGTTACAAAAGAAAGAGAAACTAGACAGGCAAAAGCAGACTGAGAAGGTCCAATTAGGCAAATGAGGTTGCATTATGTGTCTGTAAGGAATGTGGTTTGAGTTACACTACTCCCCTTTGGCTCTTACCTTCCTAGTGTCCTACAAAGGAGTGCTAATCTCCTCTCAGCAGGAGAGGCATTAACAGCTGAGAAGCACCTTGTGAAGACAAGATCACATGAAAGGTAATCACGACTGACTGATGATACCCTAGACACACTGATTTGCCAGTGCATCCATATTACCTAATGATGAGAAACATATCTTAGTGATTAGACTCAGCTATGACATATCTTTTTTTTTTCTTTTCTATGACACAGATTTAGGCCAGGGACCAAGAAAATTATTTCTCCATACCACAGTTTCTTAACTGTTTCAGTAATAAACCTGCCTTTTTCTCACTAATTGTTGAGCTGGGTTATAACACACTAGGTGTACCTCTAGAAAATCTGGCCAAAGGTGTTGGAGGTTTCAGCCTAGAACTGAAGGTAGTACTGTAAAATCTGAGTTCTAAATGGCTGTGGAGAACAGGCAAGTAAATCTATGGGTTGGATGATAATCCCCTTTCCTATCCAGTTCTATTCACAGGAAAGAGCTTAGAAAGGTATGCAGCATTCTCATGAGTGTTTTCCTAGAATAGGAAACTTTCAAGCAAAGCATGAATAAGGTATTCTGTACACTTTCTGCCAGCACTGACGTTATGACCCTATCATGTAAGACAAAACAGTGAATTCATTCCGTACTTTGCCTGTTAAAAAGATTTGTTCTCTTTTAGATTCTTTGGCAAGAACCATGAAGTAGTCCCCCAAAAAATCCTAACTCTCCCCCCAGCTCAAAAAAAACCTCCACAGCCAAACTCCAAAGCACAGAATTTGTCAGTCTTAGTCACCATACTATCTCCTTTTATTAATAGAGCCTTGACATGGAAGAGTTTTCTGGCCAGACATTTTTCACACCCCAATAGGCTCAAATAAAAAATTATTGCCAGCACAATGATTTAAATGTAAGATGTAACACTACAGCACTTGCCTAGCTTGATTTTTTAATGTCAGCTCCAATGTGTCTGACACATGCAAGACATAAATGAATATCCATATTTCCTTGGAATTAAAGGTTCCCTGACAGCACACGGTATGGAGCATACGGCACTCCTGACGGGTCGTTATTGTGGACTGGCATTAGTTTCACCTCCTTCATTTTTCCCCAGCCAGCTTTAATAGTAGGAGCCAAGACTCTCCCCATTAACCTCAAGGGCAATTTTCTCAAAATATTTGATATAAAGCAGTCTATGCTATATTTGCTAATTGCGTTTGTCAACCTCCTTTGCCAACATTTTCTTAAGTAACAAAACCATTGGCAATAAACATGGAGATCTATGTATTTGGGTAGAAGAAATGTTTTTAACAGCGCATGAGCTAAAGGTTATAAATGAGAAATGATTGCTTGTTTCACAGAGTTGGTCCATAGAGCTTCCTCTGTCCACACTGTGTCACAATTGTCACCTTTCTCCTTTTTAAAATAACTTTTTCTGATGTATTTCTACTCAGCTTCTTTCTCCGCCTCCTAATCCCTTTGTTCAGTATTTCCTCCCTACACAGAGTCATCACACCATTCATCTGCATCAATCTGTCTGCCGCTCACAGACTTTGCTGGGTCTGCCTCATCAAGTGCAGTCACTAAATTCATATCTTTTTTCAAGTCAGTAATTGCCTTCAGCTTCACGCTGTCATTTCTGCTTGTGTTGATGTCTATTAGATTTTTGTCTACTGTTTCAGAAGTCTGCGTCTTGTTCCTTGAGTCACATAAACTCCAGTTCTGCCAGTAATTTACCAGCCCATCCTGTCTGAAACTGTAGAAATTAAGCTTCTGCCTACACAATTATCTGTTCATCATGAAATAGGTGAAATATCTAATACCTGTAACCATGTGCCCACGCATCAAGCACAGGATTTCTCTCCTCCAGCCTCAAGGTGTGATTCAGTTTGATATAAAACTACTACTAACATAATATGCCCACATGTCAGTGCCTCCATGTATAGCAGTGTCCAAGCTCCTATTATAGCAGCACAAACTAACTCAATTAATTTGTCCTCACACAAGCCTCTAGTGCCATCTGAGATGTCCTTAAGCTTTCTGTCTGGCTTTCAGCCACGGGCTTCGAGTCTCTTGTCAATAAAGGAAGTACAATCTAGAGCAATTCAATTTATCCTAATTCTGGCTAAAGCCAGAGGGTCAGCAGAGTTGCTTTTCAGCCTCCAGTGCAGTGATTAAATTTTCATTGACTAAAGCAGGAGGTTAGGCACTTAATTCACAGGTAAACACCTACATGCAGGCATCTGAGTTTAAATGTCTTAATCTGGAGCTGACTTCCACCCTACAGGCTCTGTTCAGTTGCCCAAACATATGGTGAAATTTGCAACACTATGGAATGTCCAAATCATCCAAAATGCTGACAAAATGACACAAGCTACAGGAGCACTGCTCAGAGCCACATGGAATACCCTGGGGCATTTCAGATGGCACTAGAAATCCGTGTCTAGGCTACTGAAAGACTACATGTCTGCAGGATAGATGCCTAAACAGACTTAGGTTCATTGCTAAGGAAGGTGAGATGAGGTTTGAATTATGCCCAGGAAAATTCAGTGTGAAGAAGATATATTCAAAAAAATTAGAAGAAGCCTTAGCCAGAAACTCTTGGATATATCTGCCATTTAAAAATAACTACCAGGCCTAAGCTAATTACTTAGACCTACTCCACAGTATACAAATATAGGCTCCTTCAGATGAAAATTTATGGCACACAAAAGAGATATCTAAATTAGGCAGGAAAAATTGTCCTCTAGAGCTGTTTATCACTCTCTGAAGATTGTGGAAAGAACTTTAAAAAGTATCTTAAAAACCTAATGTTTACCAGTCTAATGCTAAACAAAAATGACGTTCTGCCTTTCCCTGTACGATTCAATAATAATTTCCCAACTTTCTAAGTGTTAAATATGTGAAAATTCTTTCCTGTAGGTACAGATTTTAAATATTTGTGTAAACAATGAGTTTCTGTCAAGTGCTTCTATAACATCCATCATGGTAAGCATGCAGCCAGCATCATCACTTCCCCTTATAAATCCACTGAGTATTTATATCTGTAATCAATATTGCTGGTTTTGCAAACATTAGGCCTACTAAGTCACAGAATTCTTTATCCTGCACTAAACATTTTCTTCTATGGGAATGAGCCATGAGGATTCATGTCTACCTAACTGGCTAAAAAGCCACAGGTGCACACACAGGATATAGCAGACAAGATAACTTCCTGATAAAGAAAACTCTTTGCACCAGAATGAAGGGTCATTCTCTTTTCTTGTAAATCACAGTCAATTCTGCCCACATTTCTTTAAACAGAAAAAGGAAAAAATGAAGGGCTTGAGTCACTGGTAAAGCCAGCATGAGTCACCTGCCATCTGATCAGATATCCTGAATGTTTTACCAGGCCTGAACAAAAATGTACAGTCTACATAAAGATAACAAAGAACAACATCCATTGTAGTGCAAGCTGGGAATAAAAGAAGTCAAATTCAGTCTCTTTGTGTGTGATGACAAATGTCTTCATTTTTATTTCCTTATTTTTTTTCAATTATATGCATGTGTCAGCATATGCATAAACAATGCCTTAAATAATTTTCTTAAGGTAAACAGCACAGAATTAATAGAGTTTTCAGGTTAAAATGGTGTTATTCAAAAGAACTTAATGTGTATGATTTATCCATCACCTCTGTGTGAAGTCTTTCAAAAGGTTCTTTTGTTCTAAAGTTAGGGGGTGGAATAAGAACCACAGTAATGTGTAGCATTGAGATTTAAGGAGAAGACATTCAAATGGCATTCATCTAGTCCCAGTCTGCTAAAATGAACAAAGGGACTTCATCACTTCTATTTTCTGAATTGTACTGTCAGAGGGCTAAGCCTAGATGTTCAGGCCCAGATCAATTTAACCAAACCATAAAAATGAATTAAAATGTAGATGTCTAAAGCAGGATTTTTCATACCTGAAATAGTTGTTCAGACCAAGCTGATCATGCACAAACTCTTTGCACAAACTGAGAGATTTCCAATGGGCAGTTCACCTTGCCCTAAACCGAATGTTTAAGATTAGAAAAACAGAACAGATATGTGTTTTGTGCCTCTCTTTGTCACTCCCAAAAGGACTACATTACTATTTTAAATTTGCTGTTCATCGAATGTTCAGATGAGAAGAGCCAAGAGAGAGAGAAGCTGCACTTAGATTAAGTACTTTTCCATCTTGTGGGAACTTTTTTCTTACCCCATAAATATTTTTATCTAAAGATCATAGATGAAAGAAATCTAGCTCCTCCTCAATTCTCTGCAAGAAAAACTAACTTGAAGTAATTAAAATAATGTCAAAATCATAATTTGATTTGATTACCTGCATTATTAGTTTGAAAGTTTAATCATTAAACTCATTGATTCATTCTTGGTTGTGACCTCAATTCGATTATTTTTTGTGCCACTTTTGATCAGTGAAACTAATAGTGATTAGTGAAACTGCAATACATCTGGTGTACATATGTGCATATGTATTTTTCTTGTTTTTACAGTTTTACAAATTATTTTAAAATATTCACAATAGGGACACAAATGCTGAGGAAATTGCAAGTTGCTTTGCCATGATTGTAAATTACTAATTTATTTTGTTCAAAAGCTTAAAACTTTATGGATTACATCTGATATTTTTCAAAGAACAGCAGTGGTTTATGGTCACGTTCACATCCAAGCCTCCTGGGAAATAATCAGCTGAGAAGAATCAAGAGAAGAATTTGTCAAAAAGAAAACCAAAAATGCACCACCTCTGAAAAAAATCAAAGCCCTACAAAGAAAAAAATTGCAAAAAA
>VWYI01029954.1:18985-40963 GCA_013399455.1 Anthoscopus minutus | reverse complement strand
TTGTTTCATCTGTACTTGTGTCTGTGAAAGTACAGCACCTGCCAAAGGAGGGTAAGGTCAAGCTGAGTGTTGATTCCTACACTTACTCCTGGACATTCCTTGGTTAAATCATGCATTTGTTAGCCATAGAATAAGTCTGCATTGAACAATCCTTGAAATAGCCTGAACCTTGAGTAAGAGCATTTTATTATACAAAAGGAGACAGGCAGAAGAGCTCTTGTAAATATGTTGTCTACTGCCAGAATACAAATATGTAATTTGTCAGTACGTTTTTGTGAACGAAAGGAACAAAAGTTATTTTAAACATCTCTTTTTCTTTCCTCCTCCCTTTGAGGTTATGGCTTATGACATGTAATGAAATATGTAATGAAATACCCCAAATGTCATTTATTCCTCTCTGCTATGCTTTCAGTATGAGTCTCCAAAGCAACAAGCAACATCTTTTGTGGAAAAA
Source organism: Anthoscopus minutus (assembly GCA_013399455.1). NCBI lineage: Eukaryota > Metazoa > Chordata > Aves > Passeriformes > Paridae > Anthoscopus > Anthoscopus minutus. The sequence goes on along the minus strand of VWYI01029954.1, from coordinate 40,509 downwards.
GAGTATCTGGAAACTATTCTGAGTACTGAAAATGGTGAAATAAGAATGACTGTAAAAGAAATAGGATAAATGGTGTCTACTGAGAAAGCTCCCACAGAACTGCTGAGTGAGGATTGCTGACACTCACGTAATTATGAAACTTAGTGAAGATGAGCTGTTGGGAGATCTCTAATTAGATCGTGCAGGCAACCCCCATAGGTAACGTTTCCTATGTGCACTACAAAGAGGGGCTACCTTAGAGAAGTGTGTGTTCTCTCCCAGTGAAATGGCCAGGAGGATATATATGGATGGGTAAAAAAATCACATGGAAAGCTTTTGGCATGAGTCTGTGTGCGTTGTATACAATTCTAGGTTATTTAGTACAGTTGTAAAGAACAAAGGGTTTGTGCTTCCTGGAAAGCTGAGAGGTGGGTATATACTCAGTAGATGGGCTATTCCTCACAGTTACCTATGCCTTGGTTGTGCCTTTTGGAAGATGATAATATTAACCCTTTGTCCTTACTGCTCTGCTTTGCACACACCACAGAAAGGAGAGTGAAAAATACTCTCCACTATTTGTAACTTACAGTTTTAAACATCTCCTTTTGCACTTGGGGCAGCTAGTTATGTTGTTGTATAGAAGCATTCTCTATTTACTTTGCATGTAGCTGTTCTTTTAGAAGATTACTTTTTTATACAGGAAAGTGTTAGTGGCTGCCATCAGATGGTTCTTACATCTATGGAAAGTCTGGGTTCTGGGTAGAGATGTTAAATGTGCTAAACAGTTTTTCTTCAGGCTAAATGATAGGAATACTTAAACATGTCTTTAGCTGCTTGTAGGAAGACAATAATCAAGCAAAGTGAAAGCTGAGCAGAATTCAGCTACTCAGTCTGAGAGACCTGTTCCAAATGCAGCAGAAGAAATGTCAGGTAAGAAGCTGCAAGCATGGCTTAGGATCAAGGAGGGAGTCAGGGTTCTTTGGATCTTATGACTCACTGTCCAGGGAGGCTTGGGCATGCTGAGCAACAAAAATGGCTGCTGTTGTTAGGGTTTTTTTGTTTGTTTTACTTTGTGTGGTTATATAATTTGCAAACAGCATTGCACAAAATACAGCTGCAATGAACACCTGTTCATGTCATCATCTGCTTCCTTCTCAGGGATGCAGCACGTGGCTAGAGCTGCACAAACAGCTTGGCAGCATACAGGTCTGTCACCAGGTCATGGCAAATCATTTTGAGTGACAAAATGTTCTGGTTCTGAAAGATTTGAGATGCACTGGCCAGAGAAGTAACACAAATAACTTTATTATCTTTGGCACAGGACTGAAAACTACAGAGGCCTCCCTTCTCTTTTTAAAGATGCAGTTGAGAAGCTTTGATGAAAGTGTATTTGTTACCTAGGAAATGGACCAGATAGGATGGAGAACAGGTATATGGAGAATGGAGCAGCATTTACACCTGTAAAGACTGTCCAACTAGACCTTTGCATTGCTGAAATTCTTTCCAGGTATTTACTTGAGAAGTAGTTTGTGCAGTACTAAAGCCCAATGACTGCAAACCGGATCTGTTGAAAATGTGTGATCCAGCAAAATTCAGGGTGGGTGCACTCAAAAGAAGATAACTGCTTGTAAGCTTGGACCAGTAGTTACTCATGAGGAAGCTGAGAAGGAAAAACTTGAACAGAACATGGGCGCCAATAATACTAAAACACAGCTAGAAAAGAAGTGCTCTTTCATAATTTATTATTATTATTATTTCAGCTGGGATAATAGCTGGGTTTCTCAGAGATGTCAGTGGGAGCTGTGCATGATTCTGAGGTGTGATGCTAATATCTTAAATTAAAAATGCCCTGGATTGCAACAACAGAAAACATTGTGAATACGGAAATAAAACCCAATGGCAAGCTATAACCTGTCTGCACCAAAGTCAGTGAGGAAAAGGCATGTTGTACTCTGTATTATTTGTAAAGTAGAACCTGATTGAACAATTAAAGGCTTGTGTCATAGTGGATACATGTAGGGAAGGTGTTGCATTGCATAGAATAGTTTGTCTAGTTATTATTTTGTACTAGTGGTTTGGTTTACCCCATATACTTCTCCTCCTCCCCTCCCCGAGACCATGGTGGTGGGTTTACCTGAGTCTCTTCACACACTAGGCACAATGAGCTACTTTTTGTGTGTGTTGTGTGTGTGTGTCTTGTTGTGCTAGTAGTCCCACTGAAATTATGGAATAAAATGGGTAGGCATGGTATCATCCATTTTTTTAGTAATTGCAAAACACTAGGATCTTCAGAAGAAGGATGCTCAAGAACTGTGAAACAGCTTTTATTAGGCCAGGGGGGTTGGGTGGTGAAGGAATGGAGAATGATACCACGGGACTTGGTTCAGACAGTGCTTATTTAAATCTATCACATCTGAGTGGGGTGCTTAATGGCAAGTGTGTGAAACCTTGTTGAGTAAGTTAAGCATCAGCTGACTCAGGTGTATGCTTGTGTGCAGCTTGCCCTCTTCTCGGCTCTATTACTCTACAGCCTGGGAGACTTAACTGTGAATGGAGAAGACTTGGCAGTGGAACTGGTTTCTTACCCTGATAAGTTGTAACAGACACATGGGTGATACTGCCTGTTAATTTAGAAGATATTTAGCACTTAATCATGCTTGTCTAGTACAAGCCAGGAAGGACACTACTTTTTGCAGCCTCTAATTGGGTACCATCAGTAATATAAGCTTAAAATTGTCCCAGTCAGCAACTGTATTTCCTAATCAGCATGAGCATGTGCCCATTGGGGATCAGACACAGATAAGCGAGAGAGAGGAAGAGAGAGATGTGAACATATCTACAAGATGAGTGGCATGTCAGGAGCATAGTGGATGTCTAGATTTATGTGCTTTTTGGCAGCACTAGTGAGCTATTAATCATTTCTCATGAATAGGGCTCTTGTAAATCAGAGGTAGGAAACACTTTTCGTGGATAATCATGGCAAAAATGTCAGCTTTGCTAGTTGGTCATATGCTGATAGGATGCTTAGCACTGGAGCAGACTCAATCTCACACATAAAATCAAAATAGTGCTCCTTTTACATGATGAGTCGAAAAGAGGGAGACAGCAGAGGTGAACTTCCATCAGTATTTGAAAAGCAGAAAGCTAATGTGTGGTAAATGGAGACCCATAGTTTTTTTTCAGGTAAAGCTTTACTGAGGGAGCCAGGGCTGAGTTATAGTCAGCATCCGAGTATAGCATAACACATTTAATAAGGCACACTTTGCATCATTTTAACAGCTGGCTGATCAGTTCATGGTTTTCCTTTACTTTTACTGCCCTGCAATTTACTGTATATGGCTCTTATGTGCAAATACCTCATTAGTCACAGGGTTGCATATTTCATGAAGCATACTGAATGTGCTGTCAGAATTAAATATTGTCAGGATAACAAGCAAGGGTGGGGCTTTTTAGCTTTATCACTGAAGGCAGCGTTTGGGGTGAATAGAAAAGCTGGAAAGCAAAACGCGGAAGGTCTCCCTTCAAATTATGCAAGGCAACAGGCAGGCTCTGGTGTATGAAACCCATTGCTCAAGGACTGACATTTAAAGATGTCTTGGAAGTGAGTCCTGTGAGGTGGGTGGGTCGGAAAGCCTCACCCAGGCTTTCCAGTGCATTATTTACTGTAACCAGCTGGAGGTGAAAATCTCAGTGGCTAAATCAGGATTAATGCAAAATACTTCTTAGGTTAAAAAGAATGGTGTCCTTGAAGTGCTTTTGGCTTAAGAAATTTCCTAAGGTTCATTTCTCTAAGTGAGCATCCCCCCTGCCCTTTCCTAGTTTCTTCCTCTGGCCTCCAGTCCTATCCTGTTCTCTATAAATTTGCAATATGCAGAAATGGAAATGACACTTAACTGTTGTCCAAGTTAATGCTAGTCCCAATCACACTCGGGAATAGTTTTGGGCACAGCCTTAGATAGCATCTGTAAGGGTTCTGCCCCATGCAGGTGTTGGGATGGAGGCTGCCAGATGGTTGTTCCTTGGGATGGAGGCTGCCAGGCGATTGTCTCGCACTGCCAGTCCAAACATGCTGAACAACCTATGGGAGACTTTTAACTGCATATCTTGGGAGTTGTGGGAAGAAAGTCAGGGTTTTGAAACTCCCTGGGAAACATCCATGAATCCCAGTGAATCACAACGATTTTTAAATCCCCTTTCAAATTCGAAGTCATGGGTTTTGTTCAGAAAAAAAAATAGTGTTTTGAAAAGCATTCATGAATTAGCTTGTAAACAAAAGTATCCTGACAGTGACTGACAGGTGCCAGTGTTTTTCTGTATTTGGGTCAGCCCAAGACAAACTGGGTCAGAGCTGGGCTTGAGATGGGGATGTGTTTGGTCTACATTTGATGTTGTTGCCGTGTTTAATGCTGGCAGACCCATACTGCCAGAGAGATTTCCCGTCTTTTCCCTCAAACATCAGTCGAATCATACTGAACTATTTCTTTTCACATGGCTAGAATATTGGCTTGTGTTTTTTGGGGTATTTTATTATTACTTTAATTCTTGCCATTTTCAGGGTTGTGAAGCTTATGGTAACCCATTAAAGCTATGGGGATGAATTTGCCCTCAGATAACTTAGCCACCAGAAGAAGAGATTTCAGCACGCTTGGTTTCTCAGGCAGTCCTAATTTGCTATTGCTTGGCAGTGGGGAATCAGCAGAGAGTGAATGAAACCCCTCTCCTTCTTCCTCTTACTCAAAATTCAACATGTCCTGTCCACAGTTTTTCAGATTTACAATGTTCCTGTGGAATATGCAGTTCAGGACAATTGAAAAAACATAAACCAGAGAAGATACTTCTTTCAAACAGGTATCATTTTGCAGCACCACTTTTCCTTTATAGGCTTTTGGTCTTTCCTCTCCTTCCCACTCTCTGCCACCCCTAAAACTTTCCTAATAAGTGTTACGTAATTAATTGTTGTGAAATGGGACGTCTGTTTAATATTCCCAGACCTCAATATCTGTCTTAGAAGTTCTGTAGTTTCTGTTATTGTTGTGTCAGGAGTAAGATTTAAATACCAATGAATTTTGGGAGATGTTGAAAAAGGAGTGGGTTGTAAGTCAAGCTGCTACATATATACAATATATATAATGCACTACACATAGTACATTATGTATATAAAAATATACTATGCTGACCTATTTTCTGGGGTGGTTTTTTTGGTTTTTGTTTTTTTTTTCATAGATGCAGGCAAACACATTTCAGCTATCCCTTTCTCTTACTAATTTAACAAACTTAATGCCTTTCAGATGTGGATCCATGAAGCAGATTGTTATCACAATTCAGTCCTGCTTCTCCTTTCTCTGCTCCTGGCTTCCCAGTCCTACCTTCCTTGCGCTGTCATCTTTCTTGCACTGTCATCTCCCTTGCTTGTTGGACGAGGAGGCTCTGTTGAAGTGTTTGCTTTTCCTGAGTTCAGTGAGTTGAAGCTGTGCTGGGCTGTCACAGAGGGAGCAGCATGAGGACGTTGGGAGAAGGAGCAAGGGGAAGGAGAGGGGTCGGAGAAGGGATAGGAGAAACAGAGCTGGCTGTTTAATTGTAATAGTCTTAACTGCCCTTGCCAGTGGGACTGTACAAAGTTGCCTGAAAGGATTTGCCATAGGGATATGAGGAGGGGGCAAAGTCCATGTCAGTGCCCTGACCCACCTACCATGGTGGTGCAGAATCCATCCTCAGACCTGCCCTGCTCCCCCTGGGCTCTGTCTGTGGGGAGTGTTGCCCCAGCCTGACAGAGGCATTTGGATCTGTACAGGAACTGAATGCCAAGCCAAGCCCTTACATTTTGGAGCAGTGGTTGGCACGGTCCTGATTAGCTGTGAAAGCAAAAGCCACTGCTGCTTTTCGTTTCAATTCCATGTGCCTCGGGAACATGTGCACGTCTGGGTTCTCAGAGCCATTACTTTCAGAAAATATCACTCCACAGCACTTTTAAACTTATTCAGATACTTCTAATGACTTGTAACTTGGGTGCCAAATAGAATAGGTAGAGCAGGATATTTTTCATCAAGTTCTTGTTAAAAAGAATGTAAAAACCATTAATTGATACAAAGTCATAAAGATCTGGGTCTCCAGTTATTCCTAGAGCCCTTAGGGTGAAATTAACCCCTCAAGTAGAGGCTCTTTTAAGGCTTTTACAGCATGCCAGTCCCATGGGGGGTCTGAATAAAGATGTATTATGGAACAGTTTTGCTGTATAATTTTCAAGTTCAGTATCTGCCTATATCTTTTCAGTGTTTAGCTGACTTATGATCCTGCAGTAGACATATTGATCTCTAATCTTAGGCAGATTTTGAATTCTGATATAAAGCCACATTAATAAATTTGTCAACTTGATAAAAAACTGACCCACAATAAAGCAGTACTTAATGTTGAGTACATATAGTCTATAAATGTTTATTATCGACTTATTATAGAGGAACTTGAGGTTAGTCTGGTAGCTAAATGTGATAATTATACATACATACACATCAAATTATGTGTATATATGTGAATATATATTATTTTTAGGCATTGTTAGGAAAAGTCAGAGGAGAGAATAGGGTCAGGAATTCCACCAGTTTTTCATAGACACACACTGAATAAAGCATGCTTCCAGTCCAGACCAAAGAAAATACTGCCATGAATTAATAAGACATTTCTTACTGAAGAATGTAACTTCAGAACAAGAGTGGCTGCTTGTGCTTTTTTGTAATGCTCCGTGTGATTTGATGCAACTTTTCCTCTGTATATTTTCTTTAATTTTTATGTTCTATGTGAAAGCTGAACACACTGAATTTGTTTGTAATTTGGAATTTAAAGCAAGGGTCTTTGTTAAAAGCCCAGAGGAAGTTTCCATATGACTTATGGGCCATTTGGGCTCAATTGAATTTAATGGGTTTCAGCTGCACCTCCACAATGGCTTTGAAGGAAGTGAAGGGAGATCTATAGGTCTTAATTGCTCAAGACTGGTTTGTTTCTCTTGAAAAGGCTGCTTGCAAGAAGCAGGTTAGGAATATTAAAGTATATATCCCTCAAAGGGATGAAGGAACTGCTGTTTGAGGAAGGGGTAGGATGAAAATAGCTTTAAGAGTTATTCAGGAGCTGAATGAGGCAATCTGAACAGGTCCATGATAAGTAAGTTCTTGTTTGTTTGCTTAAAAATAATCAAATAATTGGAGGGCATAGCTAAGCCAAACTTCCTTTATCGTCCTTTCAAGAAAGGAATGGAGATCTTGGAACTGACAAGATAAATTAGGCTGAGACCAAAGGAGACACCCAAACAGACAGTCCCCTTGGCCTCTCTCATGCTGGTTGACAGACATGAGTGTTTGAGTCAGCAGGTGAACCATGACGTCTAAGAGCAGTAGTTTGTTTATGCTTCCATTGTACAAAGCTTTTCAGTGGAACTGAGCAAGCTAAACTGGGCAAGTTTCCATTTCAACTTCACATTTCCTTCTGCATGTGCAGCGCCAACTGGCCTTATGGATTGTTGTTACTAAGTTTGTTAGGATTACCCCTGGCTTCGCATTAGGAGGTGTCTGACCCATAAGAATCTCCTATGACCCTGTTTTCCAGGCAGGCAGGAGAACATGTGAAATGCAAAGCTAGGAATATAAAGGAACTACTGTCTCACTGAAGATAAGCCAAGAGACCGCATTACAGGAAGTTAACCTTTGGTGTAGTCTGTCATTTTGGCCAGCATCATACAGGCAAGTAGGAAGGGGACATTCTCCTGAGGTACCCGGCAGATGAATGCCAGATGGTACTGTCATAATACACAAAAAATAGCTAAATACCTACCGGTTGTGTTCAATACAAAAGGAACATTTTTCTTTTTCTGAATCCTGCAGGGCAGAACTCAGACAAGCATCTTAATGCAAACATAGCAGTAAGTGAAATGTGAAGCTGGAAATCCAGAGAATTCTCCAAAAGCTTTAAGTAGCTTTTTAGGCTTCATTCATGTTAGGCCTAATGGATCCTCAAAGGTGAGAATGGTTTATCAAAGACAAGCATTTTAAGTACCTCGTGTTTATGTGGTAGGTAAATGGGCGTTTGTTACATTTGAATTGTTTTTGAATATGCAGAGAAAAATATCAGGCTACCATTAGCAGCAGTAGCAGCACAGTGATGCAGCAGTGCCTAGCTGGGGGGAAATGTGTTTTCTTTTCCCATGTTAAAATATGTTCGTTTTAATTTCCATGCAAAATTATAAGAATAAAAATATGCTGCCCTTTAGGGGAATGGTATTTTGCTAAATACCATGCATTGCTACAAACCTTAGATGTGAAGGGCCACATGCAAACATTTACATAGAAGAACTTTATGGATGTGTAGCTGAGTCTCAGTCTTGTAGGAAAAAATATTTCTGACAGCCTGGCTCTTTCAAGCTCTGACATTTATTGCCTGCAGATAGAGGCCGAGTAGGTAGGTGTGATGTTGTGACAGAAACTGAATGGTTAGCTCTGCCTTTCATTTCTTAAATCTTCTTCACCTGGCTTTATATACTTGTTTCCCTAATATGTGAGTTTGCTATTAGCAATGCACTTATATATGCATGCCTCAGTCATTATTGTCCAGCGTTCTGGCCTATTCAAGATTATAGAAGTCTTCCTCTAAGCTTCCCAGAAATGCTGCTAAAGTTTGTCTGATTTCTTTGGTGGTTGCATCTTCTTTCATTAACTAGGGTAGCTGGTGTTGAAAACCAAACAGAAGGTAATGACAGACCACAGCAAGCTGTCTGTTGCTGCAGATGGAGGATACCTCTAGGATTTGGGTCAGAAAACACTTGGCAAGCATCCCTCTGAATTCTTCTTGTCACATGTTGAAGAAGCCTGCTTAGTGGCAGGGGTGAAGAAGGAAACAGAAATCTTAAAATGGCTGCAATACGATTTTTTTTTGTTTTATTTTTGTTCAGCATCAGAACTATTTACAGCATATCTTGCCAATTTATTCATACTGTTGCTGTCATGGGTTTTTCCTGATTCTCTGCTTTCAGGACCTTCCCCCGCCCCATGATCCCATTTAAGTTCGCAGTGGCAGGAAAAAACGATTTACTTATGCCCCTTCTTAGAACGGACCTTGCAGAGAAGGTCTAAGAAGCCATTTGTTTTCTTTAAACATAGCTCAGCTTTGCTCAGGCCCTCACACACATTCAGATGGTTTCCACTTGAAATTCCTCATCTAATCTAAATAGTTCACAGGCCTGACTGTGGGACTGTGCAGGGGCTCCCCCGATCTCCTGCTCCGCTGGCGTGCGCGGCCCGGGCTGGGCTGGGACAGACGGCGCTCACAAGGTCTGGAGTGCCGGCAAATACACCTCCAAAAGCTCCGAACCTCTGCTGCTTGTGAGAAAAGGGGAGTGAAATCTGAGGGAAGCCTTCGTCCCTTTGGACGTCCCCTTTCTATGTCACACACTCCGCCGCCTTGGGCAGAGCGAATTTGAGGTTTGCAAGGCAGCGATGAGAGTCGGTGTCTTTCTTTATTGATGGCACAGTGGCTTGGAGGGGAAGCGGGAGTGAATTGCGCCATTAAACTGTCTGTACCCTCTTCCTTACTCCGTCCCTGTGAACTAACACACTGTATTGCTTACAGCTCTTCAGCACAGCCTTTTGAACAAGTTTTTAACAAATGACTCTTTCTTTTCCTCCTCCAGGGCATTCATAAGTTATGTAAGGTTTTGGAGAGGCAATGGTGACAGAGCTGTTGGACCTGCTGCACTGCTGTAACTATTGCCTTACAGCCTCTTTTGTCGAGGCAGGCTCTTCCCTAGGAAAGCCTCAGCACCTCCCTTTACCAAGAAATAGTCCCTCGGTACAACTGAAGCTGCTGTGGCTGTAGGCAGGGGAAAAGGATGCTGTAGGCGTGAGGTTGGCCTGGAAGGAATGACCATAGAGGTGGGAAAATGTCCACATTTCGTTCCAGGTCCTGGAGATACTGAGACTGTATTCATTTGACTTTGTCACATTGCTTTATCTTTATGGCATCCTACAAATCCAATTTATCAATCACAACGCAGTATACCGGCAGCTTTTTCTGTGTTTAACCCGTAGGAATTATTTTGCAGATATATTTCCCTTGTCTGCATATCATCTGGAGGAGTACTTGGTGTTTACAAACACATAGACCAGACTTCTTTATTTGTGTTACCATAATGGTTGTCTTGCTCATTGTTTCACAGGCTTACATTAGGCTCTATAGAGATACAAAATCATGACACTTCAGAGAGGCACATTTAAATAGATCATTTGTTTTGTTAGGGAGGGAGGGAAGTTTTCTTTCATGTTTTCAGTAGTGCATATTATTTTTTGTGGCTCAAGACCATGCAAAAGGGAAAAAAACCCCTTGCAATAAACATAACAAATGAAAAGACACAAAGAGTTTTGCCCAAGAAGCTCACAAATTAAATTTAAACTGAGATGGTAAGATAGATTAACAAACAGAAGAGAGGCAGTAGGGTAAAAAAGGACAAGGGTACAGAAATAAGGTTTTTTCAGTTCATGTAGTATACCCTAATACACTTCCTAATGCCCTGCTCTATCCCCTGATGATGCAGAGAAATGGCCAAAGATTAGCTCCCAGGGGCATTGAACTGTCTGTGTGGTGTTTGTTTTTATACTGCCTCCTTTAATGGCACCCTAATCCCCATTTGGGGTCCCAGAATCCTGTAGCAATACAAATAATACACACAACATAGAAGCATAAGATCCATGGGCCCAGTGCTTTTCTCAGTGCTGTATCCAAGCCTAACCTAAGAAGAGAGAAGGATTATACAGCTTGGAGGGAAGTAGCTGTTACTTTGGGTGTTTGTTCTTACTATTTGAAGCTTGCTCATCCCTTTCTGAAAGGATGTTTTGCCTGAAACTAAATTTGATATTAACACTGCCCTACTCCTTATTTGATACTTAGTGATATCTGAAATGTTTGGCTCTGACTATGCAAAGGTAGGAATACCAGAAAAGAGGATAATATATTATCTGGGCATACTTTGTAGCCCAACTCCTGACAAGGAAGTGGGAACACAACAGATTTTTTTTTGTTATAAGATCACAGTAGTTCTCAAGAATAATTTCCCAGAAACTAATGCTTGCAAAAGAGGCATCAGAAAACACTGGCTAAAGGTTTTCTTCTGATGACTGAGGTGAAGCCCAGGTTTGAAACTGCTGTTGCCTGGCCTGCTGAATCCCAGTAGGTCCGCATCTCTTACGGCCCAGCAGCGTCTGGCAGGGTCAAGGTCAGTAACCTCATGGGCTATAAAATGTATGGTCTGCTCTATCAGGATTAGTGTGTGCAATTGGCTCCAATTCACTGTTCTCTGAAATTAAGAATAACCTGTAGAAGTCAAACTGTGTTTAGAGCTTAGTTTTACACGTAATCTGAGCCAGCATTCATGCCTCAGACATGTGTCTAACATATTCTGGCTGCACTGTGAAGTGTTAAAGTTTAGCTGGAAAAGAGCTTAAATGCTGCTGCTTCACTGGTGTGGGCCCCACAGTGACCATCATTCTCCACTCCTTTACCTGTTATTCACCCTTTAAGTCCAGCTCCCTCCAGAAACATGAGCTCTCATGCAGCTGGTAATTCTTTTATGTCCAAGTAATGCAGATTTGGATCAAGAAGACATGGTCTTACTTCCTGTCACTATAGCCAAGCCAGAAATTTAAGGTACAGTAACTCATTTTATAGTCGCTCTATCTGGCACTGAATACAGATTGGAAAAATTCTTTGCTTAAGCTAGATGTGTGGTAATATTGTTATGCTATATTAAAGTGCCCAAGTGGTCTTTAAAAATAAATTATATTCTCATGAGTGTGAGAGACAGGTATCCCCTACTACAGCCAGACTTCTCCGTACCCAGAACTGCTAAATTCTTCCATGAAAAATAAAACCAACTACAGAGTTGTATCCCAGTCTTTTTTTTTTTATAACCCCTGAAATATTTGGTGTTGAGTCTTCAAAAAGACTAGATAAAGCATCAGCTGTGAGTAGAAAAAAACCACTAGGACCCACACCAGTTCATCAGGGTGTACATGCACATCTCCCAGTGCTAAACCAAGCCTTTGTATCAAAAAAGGGTCCCAAATATTTAGGCCAGAAATACTCACTCCATTTGTAAGTGCTCTTTTTCTTCTGGGTTTTCCTCTCAGCTTCCAAAAGCTGCCCCTTAAATGCCACTTGTGAATGGAGAAAATTATGCACTTTCAAATTCTCTCCTGGGGACTGAGGACTCATATCTCTCCCTCTCACACTGATACTGTAATTTCACACTATTTTTTTTGCCAGCAGTTGAGCCTTTCCTTGTTATATATGACAGGCATGTTTCATTTTCATTAGGGCTTTTATACTTTGAGAGGCCTGATGAGCAGGGGAAGGGAAGTGGCTGGATGGAAGCACTGCCACCTGAAGAGAAGCAGTCACAGGAAGTGGGGGGGCTCTCCGGTGTCCCAAATAGTGCCACTTTTGCACTCTGCACTACTGCCCTCCCTCAGGTGATGCAGGGTTTTGCTGCCACTGAAGCTTCCAGTGAGGCCAGAGCCTTTGCAACTGTTATTGCAAAGTAGTAAGGAGAAAAACTGCTCAAACAAAGAAACAAATAAACAAAAAGTGCACCATGGTAGTTTTTGGGTGGAAACTAATCTACCTACATAGAGGTCAGGCTCTCTGACGGCTGACAATTTGCAGCAGCAAGGAGCTAGTACATTGTATCTGTGTAATGTCATCTCCCAGCTGTGCTTGATTGCCACCCAAGTATCAAAACTTTCTGGGCTGATCATCATAAAAGAAAAGCTCACACATTATTAGTCTTGTCTTTCACCAGGAGTAGGGCAGTACTTGGAACCTTTGTGGGAGAGAGGACAGGAATGCTGCTCGCTGCATTTTGTAACTTGACGATGTGGATGCGGCTGAACATTTAACGTGCTGAAGAATAGTTTGACAACTACATGTAGGGTACTTCTTTCCATGCCTGCTGATGGGGTGAGCTCTCAGGCACTTGTATCATGCCGACTGGGTTGTGCAGTCTGGATCTGATATCTGGGCACTGCCCTGGGACTTCAACGTTTGTGCATTAATTGCTTATGGAACCGGCCATATGAAGGAAGAAAACGGAATTAAAAGTTTGTCTTTAAAGATAATATTTTCTTTTTATTAAAAACTACCATAGACCTATAAGGTTGTTATGTAGCAAAATTCAGCATACACACCTCAGATGGTGAATATCCAAATATATCCAATAACTGAGCAGCATCAGAAGCATTGAATGGATTCTCTGAGCACAACAAAAACTGGTAGCTGTAAGGTCCTATAAACTCCGTGTTTCTGAAATGCAGCTCACATTGTGGCGATGCAATCAAACTTCCTTTATATGAAACCGCTGTGTACTCTCCCAATTCTTTTCTTTCTTCATTCCCACCTTCCTGCCCCTTGGCATTCATTCACACTGACATTATTAGAGTTGTCTCTGAAGCTGGCCTAAGGAGTCCTACATATTATTTACATCACAACAGAGCCTGGGGGCATCAGACAGGGCTTGGGGTCTGTTGTGCCAGCTGCTATTCAGCCTTTTAAATACCAAGGTAGTCCCTGGCCCAAAGAGATTTCTATCTTGAATTTTAACGGGTAGACTAGAGGGAGATGATTGTTTCCCTGATATTTCAGACTCTAAATTCAAGTTGCTGTGAGTAGCAGTCTTCAGGAAAACCTCCTCCTGCAGGAGTAACAGCACAAAGCCCCCCAGACTGAGATACCCTGAGATCATCCCTAGCTGGTTGCAGAACCACAGTCAACCAGTGGCTTGTAACACACAGCAGACAGAAATAAAGTGAACACAGAGATTTCACAAATTTATTGTCAGTACAGCCTAATGCTCCTATTCAGAACACGTATGTATTTCCACCTCAAAAAAAGGTGCAATTCCTGCAAGTCCCTCAGAATAAATCAGATTTTAAAAATCTTTTCACTGGGAAAAAAACCCCCAAAACCAAACTCAAAAACCTTCAAACCACCTTAGAAAGTCAGTCTGTAAGTATGCACAACACTGGAGACCATCATATGCTAATATGAGTTTAACAAAACACATAGCATTACCATGTGTAATTATACAGTCCGGCTATTAGTAGCTTTACCTCTGGCTGTTCTCCATCCTGCTTTCAAGCAACATCCTTTCCTTTCATCTTATTCTACACCACATGAAACAGGTGAGCTGTTCCCTTTATATAGCTCAAGGCTCCAGTCACATGGCTCTCAAAGCTTGGTATCTTCATTTAATCGTTTAAAAGAATCGAACTAATCAGAGATCTTTCATGAATTCCATGCCAAATTTTTAATTCTGTTAAGCATTCAAAGCTTACCAAGTTAAAAAAAAAATTAAGAAAAAATTAATTAATTTTTCCTAGGAATATCTGCTTTGAAAAGCTGCCCTGGAGGGTACATTTGTAGTTTAGGATATCTTTCAGGAATCACCCATATATCACTGCTAGCAAGTTGCACAAAAAGACATCTCCAATGCTTTTTATTGTCAAGGCAACACTGTGGTTTCTGCATCCCATTTGTTCATGCATACAGCATGCACATTTTATCTGATCCATTTGAATTTTTATCTTTACCTTAACCACTACTGATTTCTTACAGGAGAGTACAAATTGTTTAGGGTTATCTTCACCAGGAACAACTTCTGACAGCAAAGAGATGGCGATACTAGCCTAAAATGTCTGTATTTGTTACCTTGGATTAGATGACAGTACATCTAATAGAGCATTAATTTTCAGTTTTGGGGTCCTTGAATGTGTGGGTGAGAACTAGTGAATTATTTTTAAGGGGTCCCTGAAAGGTAACTCAGATAAGGCAGACCCATGACAATGGGTTTAAATTGGCTTGAAAGGAGCCTGAAGTGCCCCTTGAAAATGCTGTGGGGATTGCAAACTGGAAAAGATTAGATCCCTGGGGCTATGCTATCTGCTCTGATTTAGGAGCTTGGGTCCTTGTTATCTGTTGAGCCATTCTTTCTCCAGTGCAAGATTAACCACGAATTCTTGCATAGGGGTCCTCTTTCCACCTAGGCCATCTGACCCCAGCAAATGCAGATATTGCCTCTTCAGGCATACAGCAGTTCTCTTTTCTCTTTCCTCTTTCTCTCTACCATATGCTTTTCTTTACAGCATCAGCTGATGTGTTGCTGGTGGGTAAGTGACTGTCATGCCATAGCACAGGTCCCAGGATTCAGCCTCTGAGAAACTGCAACAGTACCTTGCAGGTAAGTCAGACATTTCCTGATCTTCCTGTATTCCCAGAAACAAAACCAGGAAGACATCTTATTGAGTTTGTTATGAGATGTGTGTTGGTTTTAGCAGTGAAGGAGCATTACAATGTCTGTTAGTATGAAAATAAATAAAATGTGTGCAAGTTTGGTTGCTAAGACAAAGGCCTGTTTTCCAAACAGAAATGTATGCAGTGATAGTTTTGCTGTGAGTCCATCTGCTCTGTGGAGTCACCCTCCTGACATGGATATGCTGTGTTCATTTGCTAAAGAACTCTGAAGAGCAGCTAGTCCAACCTCTTGCTCCAGACAAGGTAGACTTTAAAATTAGGTCACGTTAGTCAAGGTTGTGTCAGTAAAGCTTTGGAAATTCCACCCCCTTGTCAAACTTTGTAATGGTGAAAATTTTTACTTTCATGGTATTTTTCTCCCCTTATATCTCAACAAGATTTCTCTGGTGGCAGCTTGTGCCTGTCACCGCTGCCTGTGCACCTCCAAGCAGAGACTGGCCCTGCCTTCCCCAAACTCTCCTATTTGGGAATTGCAGACTGCAGGCTGATCCCCCTTCCTCCATCTCTGCCACAGGCTGAACGGGCCCAGCTCTCTCTGCCTTCCCTCCTCTACCCTGTGCTCCAGCCCCTTCACCATCGTGGTGCCCCTCCCCTGGACTCACTCCATGATGTCCATGCTTGCCTTATACCAAGGAGCCAAGGTGGGCCATAGCATTCCCAGTTCAAGCTCATAACCACTGAACATGTAGGAATAATTGCTTCCCCCAACCTGCTAGGTACTTGCTTTCTGCAACAGCCCCATGTTTGGGGTTGAGTCACAAAGAGGGGGTGGAGGTAAGCATTGGTTAAGGATGGATATGCTGTAGGGCACTGAGGTAACACTGCTGCACACACTCCCTTCACAAGTAGGATGGCATGGTTTCGGCAAACAGGGTGTCTGCTCACAGCTTTGTGCCCCACCCTGCTGCTCAGACAGACAAATGCTGGTGAATCACTATAATTCAGAAAGAGTGTAGTTTCCTTTCAATTGCCACAGCTGTGAGCTGCAGTGCTCAGATGATTCATAAAGGGTTCAGCCTTCCAGGCCCAGGGGCTGGGGAGGTCACTGGTTCCAATGCCAGACATTGCAACTGCCTCTGCGTTGCAGGGGTCTTACATGCACTGAGGGAGTTGGTGGGATTTGAATTGAAATCACAGTCATTATTCCTTTCTGTCCTTCTTTTCTGTTTTTCTACATTCACTATGGAAGCTGATGTGGAGGTGTTAACTGTTTCATTTGCTATTTTGTTATTGGATTTTGCTGGAAAACTATTGTGGAGAATTGTATGGAGGGGAGATCTCCCTCTTCCTGGTTCATCTTAGGAAATGTGGCAAGGTCACCAAAGAGTGGGCAAATTTCTTTGTCAAGCTGTAGACAGATTACATATGGGTCATGAGAAGAACTCCAACCTTAACACTACCACCACCAACAGTCTTACAAGAGCAGTGAACTATTTGGCAAAGAAAACTGGCAATTTTGAAACCAAAATCCAGTTTTGCAGGAGAGTTAGCTTTGTGCCTGTCTTTGGATGCTGTTATGCTCCTGTGAAAAGCAATACATATGGAAGCCCATTAGAGCCTAAGGCTATTGTTGATGCAGTCTTGACTCATTCTTGGCACTTCTCTACCTTCCTTTGATAGCTCAGCTGGTAGAGCGGAGGACTGTAGGCTTTCTCTGAAAAGTAATCCTTAGGTCGCTGGTTCAACTCCGGCTCAAAGGAAAGATTTTTGAGGTCTGTTTTCAGTTTTGTCTTTCACTTTCTTTCCGGAGTTTACAACTTTGCAGAACATCCCCTTCCAACCACTCTATACCCTGTGAGAAATTTGTCTATTTTCCTGGTCTGATTTAGATGGTTGTTACAGCTGCAGTGCTGTGACCACTGTCACCTCTCTATGAACAATTCACTCAGGAGTTGGACTCAGTGATCCTTGTGGATCCCTTCCTACTCAAAATATTCAGTGAAATTTGTGAAATCTAGCTAATCAGATGCCCATCATAAGAGCTTCTGTTCCCACAGGGACTCAAAACCTTCTGCAGACCCTCAAGAGCTAGAGCAAACACAAGGTGCAGAGCTTGCAAAGCCTCTTTTACTTGAGTTGCATGTGGAAAATGGGGCAGGTCCAATTATTGGAGCACCCTTGTTGCCAGTTTCACCCCTTTTCCTGTCTGATTCTTTCATCTTGAAGTTCTGAGGCTTTGAGTGGGGCAGTGGGGATCTAAGAGACCTGGAGAAGAAGAATGTATTTGTGAAGACAGGAAGGGAACACCGAGATAATTCATGTCCTGATACCTGTCTGAGACAGTGACTACATGCGACAATAATCATTGACCTCCTGAAAGGGTTGTGAATACCACTGGGCATGCTATCCTGAGGTATATAATTTCCAAGAACTGTCCATTTCAATGGAGAATTGTAAAGGCTGGGGCTGGTACAAAGGAAATGGATAAGAAAGAGCTCTAAGAAAGGACACCAGAGGCCAGGTTAAGAAGGCATTTTAAGGACTCATTCATACCGAAACTTTCTGATAATAGAAAACAGGGCACTGTGACCTGTTAAAATTTTGTTTCACACAGGAAACTGACTCACTTTCACAAGACACAATGAATTTTGAGACGTCTGTAAGAAGCTTTATTAAAGAAAAGATTAGAGGGTTTTATATGTTTACATTAGACGAGATGACATTAGGGATCTAAATCCCAAAGCTCATGCAAAGCTTCTCATGCAAAGCATCTCTTCATGCAAAGTGCAGCGCTAAGCTGAACAAAGGTAGAAGGAGGTGGCAATTTTGTTCAGTTGCTTACCTTTCATTGTGCTTAGTGAAAAATATTTGCTAGTAGTTGGAGTCAAATATATCAAGAACCCAGCTAGAATGAATAATCAAGTGATTATATGTAATTCCAATATATATGTATATTTAAATACTAATTAGCGTCAGATCAATGACCATTGATCATAGTACAACACTGGTTTTCTTTGTCCTTCCAAATCCAGCTGCATTAATTCACCTTCAGCCTGCAAAGCAGTACAGTCTTACAGCCTCATAACCATAACAGGTTTTCAACACAGGGAGGCACAGGACAGGAGGAGGCAGTTCTGCCTCTCCTCCCAACAACCAAACTGCTCGCCACGCCCTGGGGTGGGCAGGTAATTAATTTATTCCTTCATAGGTCCTCCCACAGCAGGATGGGGTTGTAAAAGCAGGAGTGAGAGAGGCAATCAGATTCCTTTGCAGTCTTGATAGGACTCCTAGGGAGAGGAGGATGCACAGCAGCAGCATCAGTTTCAGTGGGAATCTGGCAATCAGTTTATCTGAGGAGGCAGAGAGGAGTATGAGCCTGGGTGATGCCACAGGAGGAACTCAAGTATACTTGTAACTAACCTGGATTAGAAATCTATCCCAAGGCACCTGGGACAGATTCCCTCCTTACAATGTGCCTTTTATGGTCTTGGTGAGCAAAGTAGGAACCTTTCCCTGATGCATGTCTTTAATTGCTACAATAAGCCTGAAAGCTGCCAGTAATCATGCCATGATTACTGGTACTCGTGTCAGGGAAGAGACCAGTGTTTTCCCTGAGACTGGAGAATGGCAGTGACTGATGGGCAGTCTGGCTGCCTCACAGGTATTTGTCGATGTGCAGACCTTTCCTGACTTAATATTTTAGTCTGAGTTGCACAACGTATGATTGAAACAAGAATGAAGGGAGAAAGGATTAGTTAGAAGTAGCTTTTCATTGCAAGTGGTGTTCCTTCTGTAGTTGAAGAGGGTGAGTTGTTCCAGTATGGATTCACCCTCATTCTGCTGCACACCAGTGGATAGCTGAGGCCTGTGGAGAATGCCACCTGATGTGGTTAGCTTCTGTTATCCCATGGCTGTTTCATTGCCTGCTATTTCAGCTGCCAGGGCTGCCACCATACTTGATGCAGTGACGACACTGACTCTGTGTTTTTCTCTTCAGTAACACTCACAAAAGGTAGTTTTATAAAGTCCCAGCAATTGTAGCCATCAAGCCGGAAATGTGAATTTAAATGAAGTCCTGGTGTTTTCTCTCACATATGTGTGGTGGGAAGTATTTAAAAATGGTATTGTCTTTTTTGATTATGAGTGTCATCTTTTCATTTAATCTTGAACAATCTTCCCCACACAGCAAAACACCTCTGATTCATCAGACATTGTGAAGGTTGTGTCCTTGTGTGAGAAATGGCACTCCACAGGTCAAACCTCTGAAACAAAGATGTAACCAGCTGGGGACATGATAGACCAGCAGTAGTTCACTCCCATTAGACAAGATAGTGTTTGTTATCAGTGGGATGAGTGGGACTTTCCTTTCCTTTCCTAAACACTTTTTTTTTGTCTTGTCTCACCTCTTATCCCTAATCAAACCTTTAACTATCACCTAGTTTAGAAGCAGCACACTGCATAGTGAAGAAATTGAAGTACTCAGTTAGCATAAACATGTTGCAAAACATCTGTACTTTCTCCCCCAAGGAAAGAGCAATGCTTGCATTCCCACAGGACAGCTTGGTGAGTTGGATCCAGTTGTCTGCGCCTACAGTTCTTCTTACATGGCTGTTTTGCACCTTTGCTAAGCAATGTTCTGTGGTTTGTGACTGGTCTCTGTGTTCATCCTGAAAGTAACTTTTTGTTAAAAATTAAAAGTGCAGTTTTGGCATTGGCATAACTCCAGGTTCTCAGTTGTACTTGCATTGAACGTCTTTGTGTATCTTGAGTTTTGTTTTGATTTTCCAATACAAATGAATCCCAGCTTCTCTCTAGACCTGTTTTCACCTGGTTGCACCAGAGCTGTGTTGCAGGGATTGCTTATGCAGACAAAATGTGAAACAACTGAGCAAAGCAGGGTCTGCCTAGAGAAATTTGATTAGCCTTAAAGAAATTTCAGAAGATGCTGGATAATCTCCAAATTTTGGATGTGAGCTGCATGCTCTGGTATCAGGTTTCAGCCCAGAATGTAGTGTTGCATCAGTGATAGGACTGAAGCCTTAATTTTGTACTGAGCCCACTGCTTTCCATTGAGCACTGTAACATTTTTCTGCTGTAGTTGCTCTCTTGTTGCTTCTGGTCATGAAGATTTAGATAAAGCTCTCTGTACAGGGTCATATCTTTGTAAAGTTTTTTATTATGGCAAGGAAAACATGATCCCAATTCCTGTCTGGAATAATAATATAAATCAATAGCAACAACTGCATGATTCCCTTACAGCTCTAGAGGTAGAATCATGGCAATTAAAATAATGTGCAATTAAGGAGAGCTTGAAAAAGCTTTTAAATTCAGGAAGCAAGTCAAGATGTTTTGCTGATGATTTGCTAGTTTGTAGAAATTGCAAGTGGTTGCAAATTGGCTTGCTTTTACCATGAAGTAAAACTATTCTCCAGTGTGTGTTTAGCTGAATTTATGAAAAGCACCTCAGCATGGCTGGAAATGACCAACAGTAGTTGCTACCTTTACTTGCATCCACCAGACCACATAGATTTACAGCAAACTAAGCAACTGTTTGCACATTTCTTCAGGCCTTCTTAACCACCCTCTAACAACCAATTTTTCTTTTTCCTATTGTCGTTGTTATAATCAGGCCTTGACAAGAATTGCTGCCAGAGACACCCAATCAGTCCCATGCTATCATCTGGATATGATTAGAGTCCTCAGGACAGATTGAAGCCATTTGATAGCATTGATTACTTCCTTATTTCAGGTTGTACCATTTCACCATTTACTGATTTAAAATTCTTGCCTCATTTAAGAGGGTACATTTTTTTTTACATTGTAAATAACAAAATCTATTTTGTTGTGTGAGTCCAAATAAGCTTTGAAGTTTGTGGCTTTATAATTTGAAAGTCATCTGGAGAGTGTATGCTTTCTTGTCATCTTTAATCAATGCACTATAATCAATTATCATATCAAAGTGTTCAATTACTTCTTAGTGCAGAGGTGCTGTAGCTATTTGGCCTAATTTCCTAGAAGATTCTCAGCATTTTCACTGCAGCACTGGGGTTACTTACCTGACTACTTAAAGATGTCTGCTGTGAAAATGAAACTAGTACTACTTGAGCATCAGCCTCCTCATAGAAAGCAGAGCCAGATGCTTCTTCAGCACTGCAAACCAATTCTGTCTGTCCACTTTGTGAACTGGGTGTACTGTGTTGCTGCCAGTTCCTAAGAAGAGAGTCTTTGCCTGTGTATCTGTGCTTTTATGCTAGCCTGGCTCTTTT
>VWYI01029954.1:0-18950 GCA_013399455.1 Anthoscopus minutus | reverse complement strand
TTTTTTTTTTTTTTTTTTTTGGTGAATATCCAGAGGTTTTAACATTTATTTTTCCTGCAGTATATTGCCCTTCCATTTCTCAGGAATTATGAGAGGAAATTTACTGCTGACTGTTGGATCCATGAGTTTCATTTTTATTTGAAGGCTGAGGAAAAGAAATTGTGAGGTTTGGTTGGTTGATTTTTTTGTTTTGTTTTGGTTTTGTTTTTTTCATAGTTGCTGTCTAAGTCCCCAAATCCTTATAGAAGCTTGCAAAGATCTGTATTTGTGAATTAAGGATCTCTCTAAACTCAGAGTTGAGGTGTTGGTTGTCTATATTGCCTTTTTTTGAGTATGTGGTGCTAAAAAGTATTCTGATAATTTTATGTCAGTGTAAGGCTTTTTGGGGGGATCACTGTGTTTTGAACTCCACACAAACTTTAGTACATCCCTGTGACATGGAGACATACTTGTGTCCTTTTTTGATGTAACATTGTTAGTCCCTAGGATTGCTGCAGTTGAATGATGGGTCCTAAACAGCTGCAGTCGAGCAGGAAAAGTCACCTGAACTTTCTGAGGATTTGGCTGCTTTGTGTCCTGACCACCCTTTCTTATTTCTCAAGTTCCTAACTTTTGGTAAACCATTGACTTAACTCTCTGAGAAACCAGCGATGAGTTTTCCCATGATTTTAGTTTGCAACAGCTTTTCAGGCAAAATGATCTCCTTGGTTCCTTCTCCCAGAAAACTATTGAACTACCAGTGAATGAAACTCTAGGAGTACATTGCTGTATTAGATCTTGGAGCATTGACACAACCAGTTTTCCAGCACTCACTCCATGCCAGGGAGCAGAGTGGTGTGTGGTGGAAGGGAATGCTCCTGCTGTCATCTAATGGGGAAGGAGGAGAGTGGTGTTAGCTGAGTAGGGTTGCTGGTGCAGGAGCCCTGCTTGAAGATCCATGCATTCATGCATCCGTCCATGCATCCATGCATCCATGTATCCATTCATCCTCTGAGGCATACTGTTGTTTCCTGCATGTGGGTGAGCCAGTGCTCGGTCCTTGGTGAGAAGTGAAATGGCACATGTACCTAGGAAAGGACAGTGAAAAAAGCAGAGAGGACACAAAGCTGTGTTTGAGCCATTTCTCATCAGGCTGAAGGAAGGAGAGCATGAGTCGCTTTGTGGCAGGAAGGTCTGTAAAAACACAGCCATAATCCTCATCTCATTTTACCTTTTGAGAAATATCAAACTTGTGATGAACCTCGTGACCTATCAGAGCTCTCAGCTGGACTGCAGCTGAAGAGATTCACTGTAAAAGGATATAGGCTGCTTCTTATTGTCGATTTTTAACCATCAGAGTTCCTAAGGGAAATAGCATATAGTAATAACATTTAAAGGTCTTCTGATGAGCATCTGGTACTGGGTGTTTTTTTCTTTTAAATTATATTAAAATTAAAACTGCATTATTGCAAAGTCCTCATTTCCTGTTATGAGGCGAATTATGATGCTCTATTGATTGGCAAAGCTGTTTCCCATCCTGCATAAGTGTGGTTAGTGGACAGAATTTAGCTCACAGACACAGACATGCCCTACCACCTGCCTCATTTCTGAAAGTTTCTCCCTCTAAATTATTTATAGTGAAACCACTAATTCTCAAAATTTAAAACAGAGAAGGTATAAAATACTCTCATGTATGCTTTTGTATTAATTTATGTGCTATCACATTGAATAAAAGGAAATAGCAAGTTAAGCATGTTCAAGAAGCCACACGATGAGTATAATTGATGTATTCAGCCTATAGAACATACATATAATAGCCCATTGTAGTTATGGGATGGGCCAGCTAATATTTTTGCCTTGGAGATCATTACTTAAGCAGATGACTCTTGACCCTTTTCTTTTAGTGCTTCAAGAAGTTTTCCAGAAAGTACCCTTTTGTGCCAATGAGCCTTTAATATCTCTCTCTGAGCAGCCTCAGTTTTTCATTTAACTTACTTCTGAATGTTAATCTGCTTTTTATCCTCGGGATCTTTATGAGAAATAAATTGGAGCCTTTTCAGAAACGCGCTTGTAAAAGCTTCTTCCTTACTAGTTGAAAGCTTGCCACAGTGTAGCAGCAAGGTATGCACTGTAAAATGATACAAAATTTAGCAAAAAGAGAAATCAAAAATAAAAAGGCAATGGTGCATGCTGGAGAGACATGCTGGGTGTTTCTGTATGGAAACTACCTGACTTGTGTATTCCTTGGAAGGATATGAAATGGCAGCTGATAGGAGACCAAAGAAACTTGAATTTGGAAAGGCAAAGATCTACTTTGACATAAATTTGCAGTTCCCATTGGTCCTCATCCCCCGCCAAGGTGGCCAGTGGGCAGAATGAAGAGAAAAACTCACAGCCTAAATGGCAAACCACATTAGAGTAGATGGCTTAAACGGGTTCTGACTCAGGAAAGGAAGAGTGATCCTCTGAGATCCTGAAGATTGGAGTAGCACATGAAACTGGGTGGTTCCTTTTCAACCTTGTTGGTGGGAAAAGGGAAGAAGATAGCAGCTAAGAGAATGGGCTCCGCTGAGGACACCAATGCACACTGCCCCCATGGACAGCTGTGTGAATGCTACTAGGTATTCAGTTCTTCCCTGTGTGTGCAGGGACTGGAAAGAAAAATCTGTGTTTTAATGTGAGTTGTATTTCTCTTTCAGGGCTTTTTTCTCATCAACTACTCTCTTTCAAGGGGAGTGCTGGTAGACCTCTGGAATGAATTATAAGAAAATCCCATATCCTCCCATAAAACAACAAAAAAGCCTATTGTCAAGGGGAATGATAAGGGATCTTTGGTGATTTGAGAACAAATGGAACTTGGAGCCCTTTCCCCACACCACAGTAATTATTGGTGAAAAGCCTCCTGAAATATGGCTTTTCTGAAGCCAAGGTACCAACAGGTTCCTTCCCATTTGTTTTCTTTATGATGAGGCTTTTCTCTCTTCAGTGCACATGATGATACCCACTTTATTAAAAAAACTTACACAATTGATGTCTGCTTTTTCTTTGCTAGGAAAGACAGACCTTGGCAAATAATTACTTCTTGTTCTTACCCCTAACATCTGTATGACTTATTATTTATAGAGACTTGTAAAAATGAGAATGATTTTCTTGACCTGGTAAGTTACAGTTTAAACCAATAAAAGAACAAAGGAGGGGTGTGTAAGAAGAGGACATAAGAAAGGCTTTTGTTTAAAGACTCACATGCACAGCTAATAGATGTAGCTGGAGAAGAGAGATAAAATACCTCAGATTAATAACTATGACTTTCTGCTGGCTTATTGCTTTCAAAAAGCTTTCCCCTCTGTGGACACAGAGCTGTATAGAAGATGAAGTAGTTGCACTCCACATTTTAGGCATCCCAGTAATGATGGCAACATCTCTTTTAACAAACACACATTCTCCAAGGAAAGCAATCCTCTCTTTAGTATTTCTAAGGGAAAAATTAATCGGGTTCACTTCTTTGTGTTGCCTCTAAACTTGTTCTTCCATTCTTTGCTTCTCACTGCTTGACCCTTGTTGAATTACTCACGTAAAGCAAGAAAATTCTGCTTTAAGTATATAAATCTGGGCCCTTTTGTTTTCTGAGGATGGGTGCTGCAGGTGAAGTGAAGAAAACACCTGTCAGGATGCTGTAACAAGCACTGTCTATGAGAAACCTACTGGACAGAAAGTCCAGATCAAACACTAACTTTGTTTTTGCAAAGCAGGAAATGTTGCTCAAGTTCATATAGTTAATATTTATTTGTGCATCACAGAGAGCTTTCATGTAAACTTGGATTAGCTGGAAATGAGGACAGGCCTGAAGTTTCCTCCCTCATTGCTGTGAAAGTAATTGTGTGTGGTATTTTTCAAGAAAGTCCCTCAGCTTTTGAGCTAGGCAGAAACACATTACATTTGACCTCAATACTGTGTTCTTCAGCAACTAAAGAGGAAGCCTTTTAGGCTGCTATTTAAGTTTTAGGAAATGTCCCAGAAGAATAGAGAGAGAGAGAGAGATGGGCAAAGACCCAGAAGTGGAGACAACCAGCGAAGGGAAAAGGTCACACATATGGGAAAGGAGAGGAGGGACAAGGATAAAAGTGGTGTTTATTTCACAGGGGTAAAATCACAGTGTGCACATACAGGTTGAAAGAAGCCAGCAAAGAGGGGTTTTTAACTCTAAAGACGCTCAAAACTAGTGTAATATGCATTTGTTCTACTTCTTTCTCTTGCTTTATACCAGTCCTTTTCCAGAAATTACCATTGCATTTGGCACCAGCAGAAAGAGGAATCCAGGGAGTCACAGAGACATCCTTAGTCCTGAAGTCTCTTAGGGATGAAGGCTGAGGAGCATAAACTAGGTAAGGGAAGTCTTGCCCTTAATCACTTTAGTAGATACAGAGGAATGTGCTACCATTCACCAATGGCTTTTTCCAGGGCCCTACACCACAACACTGCTCCCACATTTTGCAAGTATATAGACCAAGCTTTCCCAGAAATAACCTGGCATGGGGTTTTGCTTTCCCCCTCTTCCCCTTCCACATACTTTGCAACTCTGCCAGGACCTAGAGCCTGGAGGGTAAATGCCTCACGGGTGATGGTGGATTGCTTCAGCCAACAAGCTTGGCAATCTTCTGCTTTTATGAACACTAAGCTCACCTTGGATATTGAAAGAAAGAAATGCATTAGCTGGGAAGTGTGTTGGGTTTCTTCCAAGGCACACTAGTATGTTGCTGTGCACACCAGCATGGAAACAATTTGCAGGCTGGAGAGTCAGTAAGCTCTTTCTCAAGGAGCTGTGCCACATGCTCTTCTCTCCCTTCACCTCCAGAGTCATTCCTTATTCAATCTCTTTTGCTTCAGTGTCACCATCTGAGCTTAAATGTGGCCTTCTGACATGAAGAATCTGGGTGAGTAGAGCCACATTAGCTGTAAAATCCCTAGCCAATCTTATTTTTTGGCATGAAGATGGCTGTTACAGCATTGTTTTTATTATTCATCAAAAGGAAACTTTTCAAAGTAAATACATCAAATACCATATAACATAAGCTCTTTCCAACCACTGCTTCCTCTACTTTTTTCTCTTCCCCTACCTCCTATTTTTGTAACTAATCAAGTTGTTACACTAGAGTCAATTCCAGGTCATCTTTCATTTGCTCAAAATATATCCTTATTGGCAAGCTATTTTCCCATTATTCAGGAACACACATATTGTTTTACTTACAGCTGTGTGTTGTATTTTATGTTCTCATGTAAATGTTATGCCTTATTCAGGCATAACGTATCTAGAACAAACTGGTTTTAGGGTTTGTTGTTGTTGTTATTTTTAGGTTCTTTCCCCTGCATCCAAAACAGGAGAGAAATACTATTGTATCTATTTTTCACTATTTTATTTAGTTCCTGAAGTGACTCAGCTTTCCGTGTTTCTCTCTGCAGAAGGTAGATTTCCTTTCTTGGCTGTGCAAGTTTCCTTACTTTGGGGAATGATGATAGCTGAGGTTTGGGAAAGATTAACAGATAAGCAGCATTGCTTCTATCCTGTGAGAGGCAGGAAAGAAGACAAGGCAGAGACATATTCCAGAAATTCATTACCTGATGTGTAAAAAAACTAGTTTTTCTTCTCTGTTTTAAACTGTGGCTGAGTGTCTCTGTTTCTAGTGTAGTGGAATCTGGTGAATTCTGCATTTTCTCACTATTTTCTTGATTTTGGGAGCTAATAAAATAAAAGCCCATATTTACTTCTTTTGGGCCCAGCAAGGCAAAGCACCCAAGTCCCATTGTTTCCAGGATATTCTTAAATATTTGTTGAAATGATTAACTTACTTGAGGTCTTGATGCAAAAGAATGCATTCTAGCAACAAATACGTACCATTCTTATTAATCTTATCATGTATTTCATGTATGTACTGTATGTACTAATGCTTGATGCATTATAGAGACATACAGTATGCAGAAGGGATGCATTTTCTTCTATGTGTATGAAAAAAGAAAAAACAGAATTTCCACCTTATTTTTAGGACATCTGACCCCTAAAGGAAAGTATGCTGCAGCCTTGTTTGGGTTTTTTTTTTTGCTTAGTCTTCTAATGCAGAAAGTCAGGGTTCTTGCCCCCCTGCCCTCACTAGAGTGAGACTACATGCATGTCTTAAGTTACTCAGTTTATTCATACTATGTGCTTGTTAATTTGTTAATGACTTCAAGGCACTCAGAGCATTAAAGGAAGTCTCCTCCTGGAGGTTTTTAAAAGAGATTCTCCTGGATTTTTTGAAGTTAAGATATTTGTAGTTTGCATGGGCTTGGTTTTTTTTGAGTAAATGTGTGCTAAATGCTAATGCTTGCATTATAACTGGGAGTCTTATAGTAGATATGATGTTTAACTGGCATCCAAGATTAAAGAACAGAACATTTGATCCACATTAGGTGAACTGTTAAAAAATTCTTTTCTCTTTCATTATTTTAACCTCCAAAGAAGTAGGATAAATGTTTAAACACTGAGGCAAACGGACAAACAAACAAAACAACCTTTTATCCCTGTTGGTGGGAAAAGTGTGCCTTAGACTTTGCATGACTCACAAGGAACAGCTGGTGCAGTTCTGGTTGCATTTGACTTTTTGGTTATTTGGTGTTTTCAGGAGGAGAGAGGAGAGCTTGTAGCTGAGTGGTTTCTCTGGCAGATTCCTGTCTTGAACTTCAGGATGAATGTCAAGTGAAAATGCCAGTGAATGACACTGACCAGGACGTGTTTGTGTGACACTTTTCTTCCCCAGACTAATTTAGTTATGCCCTGCTCCACAACAGTTCACATGTTGTTCTTGTAACAGTAGAGGATCCCAGACGGACCAGGTTTGCTCTTTGCCCACCTAGGCCTATTCACCTTCCCCACTGCCCTGGGAGCCTTCACTGCTGTGCCAATTACAGCCATATTCGGGGCTGTCTGTAGTGGATATTGATATCTGAACAAACAAACCAAGAGTCTGGTCTTGATTGCTGATGTCTTTGCAATTTGGTTTCCTGTGGCATGTTTGTACAGATGTCATGGCTGGTATTCCCCTGCTTTTCAATAATCACGACCATATTGGAGGCGGGAGGATAGGACCGATTTGCTGTGTGTGTTTGCTTCAGGAGATCACACCTCACTCCTGTGGCTGTGCTTCTTTTCAAGCCTCGCTGCCTGATCCCCTGCTTGGGATGGTGGCTTCTCTTTCCACCTGTCCCTCTTCAGAAGGACCTTGTGATCCCTCACTCTCAGTCTAGAAGAGCTGTCATTACAGCTACTATTATCATTTGGTCACATCTTGTCTGCAGATTGAATGGGTGCCTAGGGGCACACAGAAAACACCTCAAAGGACAAGGACAATGGAGAGCCTGAATAAATGACCACCATCTCAGTGGATCCTTTGTACAGGATTCATGTCCTGGATAGCCCTCCTTTCCTGCAGACAGTGTTTGTATCCTGCTGAGCACCTGCTACTGTGTTTGTCCAGTACAGCCCAGCCACGGCTCACTCTGATCTGCAGAGGAGGAGCAGCAAACAAGCAGCTCCAAGTGAAAGGAGCTGGAAAGACAGATTTGGTCTTTGCTCACACTATTGTGTGCTTGATCATAGACAATAATTTCAGTCATGCCTTGATTCATGCTAGACTGTGCTGTGCTATCTATGTAAAACAATTTGCTTTACAGTCAAATGATACTACAAGTTCCTCTATCACTCCATCCTTTCTACCCCAGGCAATACTCTCACTCTTACTTCAACATCTTTTTTCCTATGTGTCTGACACATTCAGGAGTGCACTTGGGAGCATTTAAATCCTCTGACTTTCTGTGGCCAGCAGGACTGGAGGAGCAGTCTGGTCCAAGCAGAACTCAGACTATTTGCAGTCATATCCAAATGGCAGTGGGGAAGAAAGAACGGCTGATTGTATGCTCTCCAATTTTCTCTATTAGGAAGATCAAAAGAATTGCTGCCTTTACTGGCAAATCTCAAGGATGAATTGTGGCAGCCAGACCGGTACTGGTCTGTGTTGAACTGTAGTCACCCAGAATAAATCAGCACTAATTGCAGTCTAGGGCTGTGATTCCAGAGGGGCTGCTTAAGCACCACACAGTGACACCCCCCCACCCCTTCCCCACTGCCTGGTTGTTAAAGCCAGCAGCAAAACTCCCAAGACATCAGGAGATGTGGCTGCATCCTCACGTGCTTTAAAGCCAAATACCTTGCTGTCTCTCAGAGGAAGCAAGACTGACAAAGTGATGTGGTGAGCATTGTGATGCCACCCTTGGCAGTGTAGCTGCCCCAGTATCATGGGATCCAGTAAGAAGGTGTTATCTGTCCACAGGAGAGCTGCACAAAGTTGCTCTGGCAGCCTTGGAGAAGATGGGGTGGGTGCAGGTTAGGATCTTGTTCTTTCCCAGATTTACCCATGGCAAGATCTGCCACCCACTGTGACAGGGGCTGTCTCCTGGCCCCATGGTCAGCTGTGGCACCACACAGACTGACCATTTCTGCTGTGGCCAAGTGAATTGTTCTTTCATTGCTCTCACCTAAGACAATTCCTCTTCTTTTGTCTCCAGAGGCAGGGGTTGCTGCCACATGGGTCATCTTATGTTATCCTGGCTTAAGTCATTTTTGTCACAAGAGTGCAGGTGGATCAGCAAAATATTTCCACAACACAAAAAAATTTCTCTGATATCAAATTTTATTTTAATTTCCTTCTCACTGAAACTATATTTGAAACTAATGCAGTTTTAAATATAAATGAAATATGTATAGTATAAATTTCAGATTTTCCTCATAAAGGACAGACAAGAAAAGGAATTCAAGTCAATTTAGAAGCTAAGCTAGCCTGAAGATGTGAGTGTTGGACAATATTGAACATTTCTTAGCTGCTATAAAGGGAATAACATTTTCTTCAATAAAACAAAGCAAAGATTGGGAGCAACATTGGCGCAAAGGCACAGATATGGTCTGCAAGAAAGCAAAGGGGATGGCCCACCTTCCTGCCACTTGTCCCTGGGGAAAAACTGCTGGCAAGAACTGCAGGTATGAATGGAACTGAAATGGCTGTGGTGGGAACATGGATTGAGCCATGGGAGGTGGTGAGAACTGGGGAAAGCAAACCCAAATGCTCCTTCCCGTGCACACACCAGGCTCAGGGGGAAAAACATCCCCTTGCATTAAGTAAGGGGCCAGAAAGCTGAGCAAGCACTGAGGTGGGGTACAGTGGGGCTAAGCTGAAGGTGGATGTTCTTTGCGGGGGCTGTGCTGGCTCTTGCCAGGACCTGTCTAGAACCAGGTGATGCCTCCTGCACTGTAGGGGAAGGTAACACAGGGCCAAGCCTTGCCCTTGCAAGCTGAAGGTTGGACACCTTGTCCCATTTGTTCAGTTATTAAGAGAAATTAAAAGTAACCCTTGGTCGACTGTTAAATGTAGCGCTGAGAAGCTGACACCAATCACTCCCACACTTGACCCCTTCAGGGCAATTTATAAACACTGGCTAACTAATCCTCCCAGAGTGGCTGAGGGAAGGAGCAGGGTTTTTTCACCTTTTCTCTCCCACCTCCATTTTGTACAGATTTGATGTGTGATAGGATCCTGTACCTGTTTTCTCCAGGTGACAGTGGCCAGGAGTGGGCCTGGCTGTGTTGGTGTGATGGGATGGGTCAACATGGCCAAGCAGGATGCAGGTGAGGACCACAACCTTGGCTCAGGAGAGCGATTTATAAGTAGCACACCCCATTGCTCTTCTTTTTATAAGCAATCGGAAATGTCTTGATGCCAGATGCTCAGCTGGTGTAAATCAGCAGAGTACCACAGATTTATACCAGCTGGAGCGCTGGCCCCCGTGCCCCGGTGGGAAGGGGATGGGGGAAAGGGAGAGAGGCTGTTTCTGCTAACCGCTCCACCGACCTTCCTTCTGGGTAAATATCTCCATATGTTAACAAATGCTAATTAAAACCAAAAGCACAGAAGAGCTCTCAGGATGTGTGTGTGTAACAGGAGCGCCCCAGGATCCTGCACTGCTGTAATCTTTCTCCTCCCACTGGATCTCACCTTTTATTTGGTGTTGCACCTCCCTGACTGATATTTAACCTTGCTCCTGGTGCTCTTTGTTGGAGTTTTGCCATGCATGCAATGTAGCTCTGATTGGGTGTAGGATAGGTGTCTATGGACACCTGGGGGGCAAGCTCAGGTGCTTCACTGGTCAAGGGGGAAAATATGTTTTGTTGCTGTATGCCTTGCAGTAATGTATGTAACTGTGCTCATCAGTCAGGAATTTTAGGGTAAAGGACTCTGGAAATGTCCTCTTTTGGCTTCCAGGAGACTACCACCCTCTCCGTGAACTGGGATAACTGAGCATGATCATTTCTAGGGGACAAAGGTGTCATGGTTAAAAAAAAAGAAAAAAGTATGACTATCTGTAGTACTCTAAAGATAATAATAAATAAAAAGCAGTTTGCCTTGAGGTGAAGTGGAGTTTTCAGAAGTGGGTTTTCGAAACACCTGTTTGTACAGGGGTGGTTGTGCATTGGAGCTGTCATGCTGGTATTAGAGTGAGAAAGTTATGGATAGGATTTAGTATCTGATTACTATACTGCCAATAATGTCAGCTGCATTGTTGTAAGGTGTAGGGATAAATTTGTTACGTATTCTCAATGTGTCATATAGCCAAAACTTTTTGGGGAAAATTGAAGTATACACGATGAGTTTCTTGAGACACCCTAGCATTTCACAAGGGAGTCCACGCATTAATTATGCAAAATAAATCACTAATGTGCTCTTTTTTTTTTTTTTCCAAAAGCCTAAGGATTTATTATGGTTTTTAAATTGTCATTGTTGCACTTGATAGTGCTGGCTTATGTGTTTGTATTAGAAATAGACCCAGGAGACTTGGAACAATTTACGCTGCTGGTGTAACAGAGGTACACGTGCCCAGATATAATATATGTCTTTATTTCTCAGTCAGAGTGTTTTCCCACTGTCTCTAAGTCAATGGCAAAAATTTTGTTAATTTCTTGTGTGTCAGAGGTGAATACTGTTTCCCCACCCTATCAAGTCAGCCTAGCATTTTTGCATAAGTAGAAAAGCAATTTGCAAGAAAATAGGGGTGGCTTGTAATGCAGCAGTCTGACATTTGGGCTGTGCATAAAATAAATGTAGTCTAGGTACCCCAAAGAATGGGAAGAGAGAAGATCCTGAATATACCTTGACTCACCCAGAAATGCCCAAAAGATGATACTCTAACTTCTGTGTGTTTTCTCATCAATTTTCAGTCTGTCAGCGTTGCTGAAGTATTTCGTTTGGATACATTTATGGAGATTGCCATCTATTACTCCAGGTCTAGCTAGCTTTTGTCTCAAGTGACACTTACTGTGAGCAAATTAGCACTGAAGCCAAATTTGTTTTGTTGTGATGCCTCTGCAGCAGGTACAGTTTTTGTAAACAGATGCTGCAAGAGAGGTAGGTTTTTTGCATCTCTCTAGATCTCTTGAGAACTAAAGTGTTCAGGTGAATAACAAATTGAGAGACAAAAGAAATACCATTAACTGAGAAGTATTCTCACACTGTCTCTTCTTAGAAATCCATTATTCATAGTCTCTGTCACTTTAGAAATTTTGGCTGAGAGTATACCACAGTAATTCCTCTTCTTTATGCTTAGTTGAAATCCATTTCATCCACACCACATGTAACTCAAATGGCTAATAGGTACTGCACAACCAACTTCTGAATTTTTACATTCACAGGCAAGTGCCAGTGGAATTTAAAAAATATACTTTGTTTGTTTTTCATGCACTTCTTCCAACTATTTGGTAGTGACATTTCATTTTTAAATATAATATAAGCCTGATCTACAGCCCTGCCAAAACTCTTCCAGGAGCTGAAAGACCTGTCGAAGATGCACACTTGCTGGTGCTGCCTTACTCTCCTGCATGAGCAGCATAGTCCAGTTTCTTTTGTCTAACCTTCATGCTGTTGCTGAAGGGCTATCTAGTCTCCTTCATCACCTGCTGCTACATGTTCTGTAATATGGGTGTTCCTTGTATAGTCTCTGTGAAATACAATGGTCTATGAATAGTGTAAGCTAACTTTTTTGTCCTGTTGTATATAGTCTCTCTGGTGCTGTCAGCTGGATGGTTCATTAGCACACACATAGTACTTCCCTGTGCTGGTTAAAACCTACAAGAATTGTATTTCACAACAGCATCTCACTCTGTCGTGGACAATAATTTTTCCTATGGTATTTGTTTCAGTAGCACATTGCAGGACTGCAGGTCAGCCCTCTGCCAGGATCAGTGAAATCTGTCGGTATATTATTCCATACCATAGCCCTGCTATTTCCATCCAGTCTCCAATGAACTTCAGCATCACTGTAAGGTGGATTGGAGTCTGAGAGTACGCAGGTTGCACCTTGTTTTGTATTTTATCCAGTTTTGTTGGCCTCACATTCCCAGAGCTGAGGGACTGACATTGCCCATCCAGCTGAAACATGTTATTGGTTTTTGCTGTAGTGGCTTTCAAGGCCTGGAAAGAAGCGATGCTGGCCAAGGGAAAACATTCACATCACAAATACTGTCAGGCTTTATAAGTCTAAGCACCCAGGATTTAAAAAACACACCTACAGACACAATGGAAGTGATGCTGACATCAAACCCCAGTCCTGGGTACTATGCTAGCTTTGGGCTGGCACTGACTGCACCACCCAGTGATCTCTGGCATGGGCGTAGAAATCACCACCAAACAGTGTGCTCTCTGTTAGTACAAGGTGTTACCCTGGCAGGAGATAAGCAATCCCCCAAGATGCACCATGAGCTGTGCAACAGCACAGTCTGTGAGGTCCCATGTCAGCATTGATGCTGCATCAATCTGGAAATACTGATGAGCTAACATATGTATTCTCTCCATACTATGTCTCTCCAGGTTGTGTGCAAGATCTTGTTTTGGGATCCTACCTGCTCCTGATCACTTCACCTACCACAGTGCTGGCACAAGCAGTGAAGAAAGGGGATTATTTGAAGCAAATAGCCTAAACTTAATCTATGGACAAAATCTTCTTATTACATTGAGCTGTGACTGATAGAAATGGGCAGTAAATGCCAACAAAATTTTGGTGGACAACTGGTGACGGACTTCACCCCAGGATTGCTTCCTAAGCCAATTGCTGTGCAGATAAAAGCAGCCCTTTCAAGCTGTTACATTGGGGTTTAAAAGCAAAACTGAGAAGGCTTCACTAGAGAACTTGAACTCTTGTAGTGTTTATTCTCACAAACCAAGAGCAGCAATTAATATCTCTTTCAGATGGTGAGAATCTCTTTCAGATGGTGAGAATAAACAGTCTTGTAGACATGCAGAGGAAATGGAAATGACACACGAATTTTAATTAACCTACTTCTTCTCGTCTTTGCTGCATAGTGCCAAAATATAGCTCTATGGATCCTTTGGTTACATCTTCCTGAGCTGCTGGCTTTAGTTGAAAGCAAGTGGTTTCACATGTGTGCCTAAGATCTGTGTGTTTCTTGTGGGCTGATTACCAGAAAGGTGTCTGAGCCCTTGGTGCTTTTGCTCCATCTGCATATACCCTGATATTTTGAAGATATCCCTATTTTTAAACGCAACAATAAGATCAAGAAATCTCTAGATGATATTGTGATAATGTTGACCATTGCTCTGATTACAGTCTCAAGCAGTGCTTAGTCTTCCCTGGATGCTTCGTATATGCTGATATAAAACAGTATGGCAGAAAATATGATGTCATCTGCAGCTGCCACATGGTATTTCAAAGGAGAAGGCATTAACCCTTTCTAGAAAAATCTCTCCTGTGAAGGGCAGATGTCTTCTTGGCTGAACAGCTTACTCAGCCTATTTATTCACATCTGTACCCGCTTGCCAACCCCACTTCTCAGTGAGGTAAACGGGCACTGCTCCATGGAAGTTGGAGAAGCAGTAATTCTCACTGCTGGCAGCAGATAATTTTGACCCTTTTTCTTGGTCTGTGCTTTATTTTATCAACTTCATGTCCTTCGACATCTGGTCCCATAAAAGTATTGAGCCACAGCAATGGAGTTTCTATAAATATATTTCTTCCATACGGAGATTGACAGCATTCAAGTTGCTAAGTGTTTCAGAGCCATGTGGGAGGAGGGAGGAACAAGGTGAAGGGGGAGGCAAGGTGTCTTATTTCCCCTCTCACCTCCTTCATCTCAAGCCCTGATGTCCTCCAGGATGTGTTTTTAGTGTTAATGGCAGAGGTGCTCCAAAGCAGCAGTAAATGTGGGCCCCAGATGTGCTAATTCAGTCTGGGCCAGGCAGGGGAAATGCATGTACTATCTCACTCACCAGGATGTAGCTCTGACAGCTCCAGTTTAGGCTAAATTTCTGCTCCTGTATTTCTGCCCTCACCCTCACTGGCCCTGGCTGGGCATCCTCCCTCTGGCTCTTTGACATGGGCACAACTGGCCCCTTGCAGCTCTGAGCTAGGGGAGCATCTGTGACTCATCTGCCCTCTGAGCACTCCGAGCAGCCTTGAGCCAGGTCTGACCACTCTGAGCTACAAGGAGGAGGCTGGAATGTGAAGCAAGAGAGTGCACTGGAGTGTGCAGCCTTTAGGAGAGATGAGTCCTGCATTTAACCTGCTTGGAAGGTTGTGTAATTCAAAGCAAAAAATTGGTACCCCTTCCCCTGTAGACAGACGGGTGACTAGAGGTACCAAAAATGTCACTGTTTGAAAGGTGTAGGTATATATAACATGCATCACTGTCACAGGAAATGAGAAGGTTGCCCTCTCTTTTGTTCCACAAAACACAGCCCTTGCGATCTACAGCATGTGCTACTCTACTATCGATTTACTGCTTGATTATAATGACATTTCATAGCACAAGTGTTATTAAAGACTTGTTAATCTTCCTTAAGGATCATATTCCTCAAAATGTTTGAGCAAAATGCTTTGCGTTTATCTTTAAGTACCTATTTAAATAAACTCAAATGACTTGCTGTTATCAAGGTTTTAATTACTAGTTGCTCTCCTTAGAAACTTGTGGCTTCTTTCACATCCTTACAGGATTTCTAAGGTTTTATCCAAGCCCTACTAGACTTCCAGTATTTCTGTCACCCCTTTGCTTGTCTGTCTCTCTCAATCCCAATGCAGAGGACAGATACTTTCTGAAATATGTCTGACTCCAAGTTAAGTGGATTTTGTTGAGGTTTGATTAACAGCAGATTAACAGCCATCATTGTGAATTAGCACAGAAAATATTTTTCAGCATATGGGACATTGATGAACGAGTGCTGTGTGCACCAGGCACATGGCATTAAACATCTTGTTGCCTTCTGACAGAAGACAAGGCGACCTGGTTCTCAGAAAACAGCACGGCAACCCAGCCTCGCCCGGGTTACTCGCTCCATTGACACACTGACACCAATGTGGTGGATGGTCAAAATGGCGTTTATTACCTTACCTGGTGGAGCTAAATAGTCAAGGGGGCTTTACCACGTCAGAGTGGGACGGTGAGACCAGGTAGGGTTAGTG
The DNA here is from genome assembly GCA_013399455.1 of Anthoscopus minutus. NCBI lineage: Eukaryota > Metazoa > Chordata > Aves > Passeriformes > Paridae > Anthoscopus > Anthoscopus minutus. Next base: position 3,428 of record VWYI01029954.1, on the reverse strand, counting down.
AGAAGTGGAAAACTACTGGAGTTAGGAGGGGTTGCATACCATGGGGGGTGATTGCATATCACAGGTGAGGGGGAAGGGTCCTACTGCTTTCCGTCACATCCCGAAATCTTCTACACGCCTGTCCTTATCTACCACAACATCTATGTTGTGCCAGTGTCTAGAGGCGAAGAATCTTAGCGTCCTGTTGTCCAGGAGAATTTGCCAACCTCGAGAATATCCCCAGTCCAGAGCAGACATTACATCTTCAGCAGCATTACAGCTTCAGCTTCACCTTCTACTAAATTTTTTGTGTTGCGTTATTTTCCTTATGTGCATAGGAAGACTTGTTTTTAAATGACAATGCATCTTGAGATACATCATGAGGGTACAAAAATATTCCTGCTATGACCATCTATGAATGCTTCCTTGCAGAAGGAGGTGCAGAACTCAGGTTTTCTATCTGTAGTGCTCCAGAACTCTGAGCAGCAGCAAGTCTTAACAGCCTTACACAAAACTCTTTGATGTGACTGGAAAGTCTCCTACAACCTAGTGCCATAAGGTATTGAGGCCTTGGCTGTGCATTTATTCTTTGCAGTTTAACTTAGTTCAAAACCTGATTTTAGCTCAAGTGCAAACAGCTTTGTAAGTGATCTTTTCTGTTAAATCTAGTCCTTTGTATAGATTAGGTTTGCAAAAGTCCAGAGACAGGAGTGGAAGAACAGGCTGCCCAGAGATGTAGTGGAGCCATTATCCCTGGAGAAATTGAAAAGACACAGCAATGTGGTTCTTAAGGATGTGGTTTAATGGTGGACTTGGCAGTCCTGGGTTAATGGTTGGATTTGATCTTAGAAGTCTTTTCCTACCTAAATGATTCTATCATTTTACAGAGCACATTTCCTTTACCTGTGACTTTACAATTTTTAAGAACTGTAGAAAATTGCGTGGGAAACTCTGAAAAAGGCTGAAGTCCCTCCTCTCTTTGTAATGTTTAAAATGGGCTTTCTGTCTTTCTTGAAATGTTCACAAAGTCTTTTCATGTCGGGATCATATACTTCTTACAGAATATTAGTAGTAAAGTTAAGGAATAGTTGGTGAAAAGCATACAGGCAGGCATTTCTTATTTTTGCATAGCTCCCTGTTTCTTATGATGGTTACCAAGAAATGATTGCTTTTTCAGGGTCCTTAGGCAGTTTGTGTGTCTGTTTTTCTCTGGTGAGATGAGAGACACTGGAAGAAGGAAAAGCTACCTCATGTCTACCAGAAGGAGAGCCTGCATGCCAGCCACAATCCTACAGAGAGAAGCTGAGAATGTTTGGGCTGTGCAGCCTGGGCAAGAGAAGATTTTGTGGAGACCCCATAACAACCTTCCAGTATTTGAAGTGGGTCTACAGGGAAGCTAAAGAGGGACTCTTTGTCAGGAACTGTAGTGATATGATAAGGACTAATGGGTACAAATTGAAAGAGGGGAAATTTAGGTTAGGGGTTAGAAAGAAATTCCTTACTGTGAGGGTGGTGAGGCACAGGCACAGGCTGACCAGGGAGGCTGTGGATGCCTCATCCCTGATGGTGTTCAACGCCAGGTTGGATAAGGCCTTAAGTATCCTGGTATAGTGGGAGGTGTCTCTGCCCATGACAGGGGTGTTGGATTTAGAGGATCTTTATGGTCCCTTCTAATTCCTTAACAGTCTATGATTCTGTGTGCTTTACATTTACACCTTTGTGTGTGAATTTCACAAGCTGTTTTGTGGCATCTTATCACCATGTTTGTTTCTGCCCATAACCAGATGTGGATTTTTAAAAAAAACTATTTTTCATTTTATTTACAGCAGTGTGAAATTGTATGTTGATTTTTTTTCCCCAGTCAAGGAGGGGAGGAACTGATTCTATTAAACCAGAACAAACCTGTCAGCTGTAAATAAACAGGATTGCTTGAAACCTGGTGTTGGACTGATTTAACCTCAGTGTAGAATTTCTCAGCTGAATTAGGCTGGAGCAGCTTTATGAACAGAAACCCTGCACTGCCTCAAACCTGCCATAGGCAAGTTTAGTTGTGCTAAAGGTGCAGTGTGTACCAGCAATGCCCCCTCAGTGGCTTAGAGCAAGCAGCCCAATTAAATTAGGACTAGTTGTGAATGGAAGAGGCCTGGGAAGGAAAGGAGAATCACGAGGAGGGCAAGAGACTATTCATGGTGCTAAAATGAAGTGCTTTGCGTTTGGCTGTAAATTGTGAAGCCAGAAGTGGGTACCAGAGAACCTGCAGGTGCAGGCAGTGGCAGCTCGCATCGCTGTGCTTTATTAGTACTCGTAACTTGCCATTCATTTAGCAGGGCAGTCAGAATAGCCACAGGAGGTTTTTACTGCTTCTGGGTAGCAGAGGTATGAACATCTGTCATATTTAAGCTAGAGAATTCCTCTTGTTACCTTCCACTAGTGGAAACTTCATGATGAGCGAGTTCCCTCTTTTGCACGCTTAACTTTCAGGCTTTGGAAATCACTCTCTTCCCTCTGAGTTTCCTTCTGTCTCCTAGTGCCAACATTGAAATATTTTATTCCCCACCACAGGGTGTTTTTTGATGTTGCCATTGATGATTGTTTTGATTTTTGGTGTTTTCTTTTATGGTTTTGAGTCAGCTGTCTTAAAAGAGGAAGGTTTGACCATCTGGTTGTGGGAACACTCAGCATCTAACAGTCGTGGCTGGCTTGCACAGCATCCCAGGCCGGGTTAAAATAAACACAACCATCGCTCTTGGAAAATAAGATGCACCAGGTGTTAAACAACCTCTGTGAGCTCCAGGAAGGGAGGATGAAATTTATGCAACACTTGAGAGAGATCTAGGGATTAATGGAAGGGCGTTATAAAATGAAATTCTAGTTTCCTTTGCATCTCATGTCTTATTTTGAAAGGGAAAGGGTGGAAAAAATAAAACCCAGTTAAGGACCCAAGGGATAACAGTAACCCTGAAAACGGTGGGCTTCTTATCATAGGAGCTGGCTTTCATTTTTTATTGACATAACTTTTTTCCCCAACTCTCTAGGTTTTCCCCAACTCTCTATGTTAACTCTCTAGGTGTGGTATACAAATCACCCTTCTGACAAGGAATGAGCATGTTCTCAGAACTGGCCATGAATTGCCATACACAAGAACGTAATTAGAGAGAGCCATCAGAAAGACCTGCACAGACCCTTTCTGTGGGGGCACAAGGGCAGGAATGCTGTGCTTTCAGCCGGCATTGTTCCCCTCACCATTCAGCTGGAGTGGTAGACTATTAAAATTTCCCCCAGTCCCCAGCCTGCTGGTGCTGCTCATTCCTGCTCTGTCAGGGGATGTAGTTTTGTTTCTGCTTTTTTTTATCTATGCTTTTTAAGGTCAATATATCTTTCAGTCTCCTGCAAACCTGCAAGTTTCTGTCTCTTTCTTTTCTTTTCCTTTCCCTTTTCCTTTTCCTTTT